>CM038678.1:239408963-239511463 GCA_021605205.1 Aegilops longissima | reverse complement strand
AGGAATTTGATGTTCAAATTTCCGACCGTTCTTTGTCTTCTTGGCCACCTGTCCCAAATATCTTATCCACCTAACGGTCATATCATTGAAGGGCATTTATGTCTTATCATGTCGGGCGGCTCCCTAGGCTATAAATAGCCACCCCCTCGACCACTAGTTGGTTGGCTGCTCGAGAGAACTTGACACTTGTCATTTGAGAGCAACCCATCCTCTGAGGACTTTGGCGAAAATCATCAAGTGAGGAAAAACCCAAAAGTGAGGAAAACCCAAAACCAAACCCTACAAACCCAAAGTGATTGAGCATCATGAAGAAATTGATCTGCGTGGATCCGGCGCTTTTACCTTTGAAGACTGTGCTTCTTCCAGACGGTTAGGCGTCATGGTCTAGAAACATCCAAGAGGAATTGTGGATCGCCGAGTGACCAAGTATGTGAAGGTTTGGAAGTCGCTGAAGACTTACCACAGTGATTGGGCGAGGTCTGCGTGACCTTAGTTCAAGGATAATCTGGTGAGGACTTGGTGTCTGAGCTGCGTGCTTTCGATGGTCGGGTGTCCGGACTGCGTGTCCTCGAGTTTAAATACTCGGCCGCTCAACTAGGCGTACAAGCGAGACAGCGAGTTGGAACTGGTCTACCAAATCATTGTCTTCACCAACCTAACTGGTTCTATTTCCTCATAACTATGTTGAGTGTTTGTCATATCTGTGTTTGAAGACTTTGGTGAAGACTTTCTCAATTTCCTCGCCCAATTTCTTGATCTGTTTGTCTTCATCTTGTGTTATCCTGTGATTACGCTTTACTGCTCTGTGATTGTCTTCATTTCATCATGATGACTATGCCTGTAATCTGCTATGCTTACTTACGAGTACTTATTCCGCTGCATGTATTTCTTAGCTAAGGAATTTCCTCATCAACAAATTCCTCGATGAAGAATTTGTAAAATTCTCTAAAATCGCCTATTCACCCCCCTCTAGTCGATATAACGCACTTTCAATTGGTATCGAGCAAGGTACTCCCTTGTTACGTGTGATTTTAGTTTAACCACACGGAGTTTTAGTTATATGGACCGCAGTATGATCAAGGTCTCGGCAGGGTGTCCTACCTTCGATGGGACGAACTACCCCTCTTGGAAGAACAAAATGCGAATGCATCTTGAAGCAATTGACAACAATCTACGGTATGTTGTGACGAAGGTGTTTCCTCGATCACTCCCTCTCGAATGATCTTGATGTGAAGAGATTCAAGCAACTCGATTCTCAAGCGAAGAATATCATATGTGGCCATCGAGCAAAGGTCAATATGGAAGAGTGAGTGCTTTGGAATCGCCAAACTCATCTGGGACAGGCTGTCCAAAGTAAATAAAGGTGTTTCAACTCAGCGTGACTCTCGAGTTGATGTTCTTGGAATCTCTTCAACCGCTTCAAAAGACTCGACAACGAAAATGTTCAACAAACCTTGATCGCCTCACCGACATCTCAAATGAGCTTCAAGCCTTTGGGTGCCACCGACATCACCGACCATGAGGTGGTGAAAAAATTGCTAAGATCGCTTGATTCCTCATTTGACACTCATGCTTGATGATACAAGAACGAGCTGACTACAAGTCTCTTGATCCTGCTGATATCCTCGAAAGGCTAAATACTCACGAGTTCCACTTCTTTGAAAGAGATCTCTATGGTTACGGCTATGGAAAACACGTGCCACAAGGCCAAGGCTGAATCTGAATCGAGAGTGAAGAATCTGGTAGTAGCCTCGGAGATCTGAAGAATTTGGCGAGGAGCTAGCACGCTCGTGAAGAAATTCAGAAATTCACAAGGCGTGGTCGTTTGGAAAATCCTCAAGAAGCGGTGATTCCTCATCTAGTGACTATAAGCGAAGACTTTGTCACAAATGCAAGAAACCTGGTCACTATATCCAAGATTGTCCTCGATGGGAAAAGGAATTAAGAAAGAAGAAACACAAGGATTACAGTTACGATGGCGTGAAGAAGAAGAAGAAATCATCAAAATCTTCATCATCAAAATCCTCAAAGCCTTCTTCTCGGAAGAAGAGCAGCTCCAAAAAGGCTCGGGCATTCATTGGCAAGGAAATGGACTCGAAGCTGAATCTGAGGAAAATGAGGAAGAGGAGGAGTCCAAGAATCCGAATCTGGTGTGGCTAGTCGGCTCTTGCTCTCGCTTATGTTAGCAAGTCCATCTTCAACATCAAGAAACTGACTCACCGACAAACCCGATGAGGAAAATGATGACTACGCTCCCACCTATTGCTTCATGGCAAAAGGTGCTAAGGTACTCAATTTCACCTCCTCTCGAATCTAGTGAAAATGAATCGATGAGGATCTCAAGCCCGACTACTCTAAACTTGCTAAGATTGCTATAAAACAACAAAGGGCTTTTGAAAAGGTTCAAAACATGCTAGATAAGAGTGATGAGATGTTAGGTGAAGAAATGGATCACACTCAAGCCACGATGAAAATCTTGAGTTCGATCTAGGCTTGACAGACCTTCAAGGTCATCATAACACTCTCTTATCGACCATGAGAAACTTTCTTATGAATTTCTTCAAAGAAAGCAAGATCTTGAGAAGCTAAGAGCGAGTTATGAAGATCTTGAAGGGCGCGATTCATTACTTGCTCAACAAATCAGCGCTTCTCAAGAAGAATTTGTTCCTCCATGCTTAAAGTGCATTGAGCGTGAATCGCTAATTCTTCACCAATGTTCAAATGCTTCAATCTGTTACAAATTCTTCACCTGCCTCTGCTATCACTAATTCCTCACCGAGGACATTGCTAGTATCATTGGCGATGCGAGTGAAGGAATTGTACATGACAGCATGTACAAAAGCCTCAAAGGGCATCGACTCTTTGTGATGTGCTTAAAAGCAGATCCTCAACGGAAACCCTAGGAAAGAGGGTATTGCCTTTGAGAGGAAACTCAATCTTGATGGAGCGTCTTTGGAAGCTTTGAGCGGTATCCCAAAACCTCATGGGTTGCTGCAAAGGGACCTCCATTGATCCATCTACCTTATCTGGTTTTACTTGTGAATTTCCTTATTACGATGATGAGTCATTTGACTCAACTATAAACTGTTCAAAAATCAGAATGGTGAAGTATTTGCTAGATATGTTGGCACTAAGCTGCAGAGCGGTTCCCCTATGAAGAAAATCTGGTTCCCAAGAAGTGCCTTGAAAGTCTTCGGTGAATGTCCTCATGACACCACACGTGAAGAATAGGAACCCCAGATCAAATTCTTCATATGGACCAAACTCTTCATATGGATCCAAGTCCTCATACGGACCAAATTCCTCACGTGGATCAAATTCCTCAAAAGGATCAAAGTCCTCATATGATTATCATCGTGCTAACAACTCTGTTTAGCGAGGTAGAGCTAAGGGCTATGAATATGTGCATTATTCTTCAAACCAATATGTTCATAAGTCCTCGAAGAATTTCTCCCTTATTCATATGCTTACCCTAACCCCTCTTATGTGAAACGAAATGGTTTGGCCTCTATGCCACCATTCTCGTATGGTGCTCGCAGAGTGATGAACTCTTTGCCACCCCTTCGATGTGGGTGGTGAAGAAAAGAACTAATCTCTTCTGCGGGGTCAGGTCTCGGGCGTGCCTTAACGTCTGAAGAATTTCTTTGGGGGCCGACAAAATGCACGAAGGACGCCTGAGCTAATCATGATGAAATGAACTTTCATTTCACACGTCCTCGTACTACTTATCGATTGATCTTGGTGATGAAATTCATCTGATGAACTTGATATCATATTCTTCACTAATGAAGTATATGAGATCGTAAATGTACTAATTCATCTGCAGGATGATCAACCCAAAGCCACCGAGTGGGTTCTCGATAGTGGATGTACAAATCACATGATTTGGTGACAAGAATCTATTGATGGATGCTCCTTATCACCTTCACATCTGAAGCATATCATCTTTTGACAAAGGTAAAAGTCGGTATTGGGACTTGGTAAGGTTGCTATCTCTAAGGACATGCACATGGACAAAGTCATGCTTGTTGAGTCTTTAGGATATAACCTCATGTCAGCCTCAATGCTTTGTGATCTTGATATGGTAGTTATCTTTGGCAAATATCGTTGTGTTGTGATTATGGAAGTGACAATTCCAAAGTCTTGAAGGCTTTAGGAGAGGAGACTTGTATATTGTTGATTTTTCCACAGGACCACAACCAGCCGTGTGTCTACTTGCAAAAGCCTCGGAAGGCTGGCTATGGCATCGACGACTTGGTCACGCAGGCATGAGGAATTTGCACTGCGCTTGCGAAGGAGAAGCATGTCATTGGCATTGAGAATGTCAAATTCCTCAAGGATCACTTATGCGGTGCTGTGAAGCTGGAAAAATGACCAAGGCCAAGCATCCAAATGAAAACTATCATGACCACTACTCGTTCCTTGAATTGCTTCACATGGACCTCTTTGGTCCCAATCATTACTCATTTGTCGTTAATGAAGCATCACTATATGGCTTTGTTATTGTTGATGATTACTCTCGCTACACATGGGTACACATTGTTACTTACAAAAATCAAGTGCAGAAATCTTCAAGCGATTTTCCTCGAGGGCTTCAACCAACTTTGGTGTGAAGATCAAGCACATCGGGAGTGACAATGAAACTGAGTTCAAGAATTCGGACTTGAGGATTATCTTGATGAACTTGGTATTACTCATGAGTTATCTGCTCCCTATACTCCTCGGCAAAATGGCGTCGTGGGCGCAAGAATGAACTCTTGTTGAGATGGCTGCACTATGCTTGATGAATACAAAACGCCCGATCGTTTACGGATTGAAGCAATTGACACTGCGTGCCACATCATCAACAGTATATCTTCACAAATTCTTCAAAAGACGCCTATGAACTCCTTACGGACAAGAAACCCAATGTAAGTTATTTCAAAGTCTTGATTGCTAAATGCTGGATTAGAGATCCTCACCACACCTCTAAATTTGCAAAAAGCACATGAAGGTTTTATGCTTGGTTACGGAAAGGACTCGCACACCTCTGAGTCTTCAACATCGCACTTCACAAGATTGTTGACACTGTAGATGTGCGGTTCGATGAAACTAATGGCTCGCAAAGAGAGCACCTACCTTCTGTGTTAGACGAACCAGCACCTGAGGATTCTATCAGGTTCAAGGCAACTGAGGATGTCATTCCCATCAAGAAACTGCTGAAGAATTCATTCCAGACTGCCAAGAACGTTGAGCTGATGCACCAAGATAATCTTTGAAGAAAATGGTGCCGAGGAAAATGATCAAATTCCTCGAAGGCAACCAGCTCATCCTCGCGTTGCAAAAAAGTGCAAGTTGACAAGATCATCGATGACATTGAAGCGCCAGGTCCTCTCACACGCTCAAAAGCTTCACATTTATCTAACTTTTGTGGGCACTATGGTTTTGTCTCTATCACAGAGCCCACTAAGGTAGATGAAGCATTTCTGGAGCCGGAGTGGATTCAGGCCATGCAAGAAGAATTACATCAGTTCGAGCTCAACAACGTCAGGAACTGGTCAAACGTCCGATCCTCGCAAGCATAATATCATTGGCACAAAGTGGATCTATCGCAACAAGTAAGATGAAAATGGTCTTGTGGTGAGGAATAAGGCACGACTAGTAGCTCAAGGCTACACGCAGTTGAAGGAATTGACTTCGATGAAACTTTTGCACTGTCGCTAGACTTGAGTCTATTCGATATTACTCGCCTATGCTAACCATCACAATATCACTTTATATCAAATGGATGTGAAAAGTGCATTCCTCAATGGTAAGCTTGAGGAAGAAGTATATGTTGCTCAACCCCAGTGTTTTGAAGATCCAAAGAATCCTCGACAAAGTCTTCAGACTAAATAAGGCCCTCTATGGCCTCAAGCAAGCCCCTCGAGCGTGGTATGATACATTGAAGGAATTCTTCATGAAGAATGGCTTCACACCAGTTCACTCGACCCTACTCTCTTTACTAAATCTTATGATGGTGAACTGTTTGTGTGCCAAATATATGTTGATGATATTATCTTTGGCTGTCTTGACCAACGTTATAGTGATGAATTTGCCTATATGATGAGTGAAGAATATCAAATGTCTATGATGGGAGAGTTGAAATTCTTCTTAGGTCTTCAAATTCGTCAACAACACAATGGCATATTCATATCTCGGAGAAATACCTCAAAGATGTCCTGAAGAAATTCGGCATGCAAGATTGCAAAGGCGTCATAATTCCTATGCCCACAAATGGCCATCTATGCCTTTGGTGAAAATGGTATTGACTTGATCACAAGGTATACCGCTCCATGATTGGTTCTTTATTGTACTTATGTGCATCTAGGCGGATATAATGCTTAGTGTTTGCATGTGTGCCCGATTTCAAGCTACACCAAGGAATCACACCATAAGGCTGTGAAGCATATTCTTCGATATCTAGCTCACACACCAACACTAGGATTATGGTACCCCAAGGGCTCTACTTTTGATCTCATTGGATATTCGACTCGACTATGCTTGGTGATCGTGTGGATCGCAAGTCAACATCCGTACTTGTCATTTCCTCGGACGATCTTTGGTCCATTGGTCCTCGAAGAAACAGCTGTGTATCACCGTCCATCGCGGAAGCTGAATACATTGCTGCTGGCTCGTGTTGTGCTCAATTACTATGGATGAAGCAAACCTCAAGGACTACGGCATCAATGTGAAGAATGTGCCTCTCTCTTTGTGACAATGAGAGTGCCATCAAGATTGCTCACAACCCGTTCAGCACTCGAAGACAAAGCACATTCAAATTCGTCATCATTTTCTTCGTGATCATGTGTTGAAGGCGACATCTCCATCGAGCATGTGAAGATCAAGAACAGCTAGCTGATATCTTCACTAAGCCCTTGGATGAGAAGAGATTTAGCAAGTTGCGGTGTGAGCTAAATATCTTGGAATCTTGAATGTTCTTTGAAAAGGACACACATCCTAACACTTATGCAAAATTGATGACTTAGATGTGCAACACATGAAGAAACGTTTTCTTCAATCAATGAAGAATAACACTCTAAGTGTGAAGAAATTAATGAAGAATTTGATTCTCAAAACCCTCGACAATTGTATGCTGTGTCCAAATCATCATTCTTATATGGTGGGTCACGCCACCACCAAAGTTGAAAATCTTCAATTTGAGTTTTCCTCGCTTTTGAAATTCTTGATTTTCAAATTCTTCAACTTTGCAAAATCTTCACTGCTTCCGTCGTCTTTCTTCATTGGCTATATATATATATATATATATATATATATATATATATATATATATATATATATATATGGGTTTATGTCCTCTACACATTCACTTATGGCTATTTCTTCTAGTCGCTTTTTACGCTAAGTGAATGTGATCGACCTTCCCCTCTATGCTATACTCAACCCAATCCATTCACAAATTCTTCATGTGCGTTCTACTTTGAAACTCGCTCAAATTCTTCATTGTGTCCTTGACAAACAAGAAATTGCAACGGAACTTTTAAAACAAATCTTATTCAAACCTTCGCTTATCATTAAACTGCTCCGCATCCCACGATGCATTATTTTATTCACCCACGATCAGACACGATCTCCACTACACAATGCGTGGGTGATACATGTCGTGAGAAGGAAGCGGTCAGGCATGTTCGTCCTAAATCTTCGGACGATCCGTTTTTCACCGTGTTCACTACTATCACATCGCTATCGCTATTACTATCATTGCTTACTACTACTACTACTATCGTCACATTACTATCGCTATTATCACATTACTACTATCACTATCGCTATTACTATCACATTTATCACATTACTACTATCACTATCACATTACTATCATCAAGCATTACTACTACTACTACTATCTCACTATTACTATCACACTATCACTATTACTACTACTACTACTACTACTACTACTACTACTACTACTACTACTACTACTACTACTACTACTACTACTATCACATTACTACTATCTATTACTACTATTACTACTACTACTATCGTGCTACTACTACTATCATTATCACATTACTACTATCATCTATCACATTACTATCGTCACATTATCATCATCATTGCTATCGTCGTCACATCGTCATTGCTCACTACATCGCTACTACTACTACTACTACTCCTACCATCACATCGCTATTACTACTACTACTACTACTACTACTACTACTACTACTACTACTACTCCATCACCATCGCCATCGCCATCGCCATCGCCATCGCCATCGCCATCGCCATCGCCATCGCCATCGCCATCGCCATCGCATCGCCATCGCTATCGCATCGCCATCGCCATCGCCATCGCTATCGCTCGCTATCGCATCGCTATCGCTATCGCTATCGCTATCGCTATCGTTATCGTTATCTACTTATTATTATTACTACTACTACTACTAGTAGTAGTAGTAGTAGTAGTAGCAGATAGCAGCAGAGCAGCAGAGTAGTGGTAGAGTACTAATCGTTATACATAACGCTCATTGGAAAAATAAAATTGCTCAAGTTTTAGAGTACTAATCGTTATACATAACGCTCATTGGAACAAATTCAGAATTTATAAACGTTCTCTCATTACAAACTCGAATGGAAAATTGCAAATTCTCATGTCTAAACAGTTCATAATTGACTGCAAACTAGTCTCTAATTTCACTATAATAAAACAAGAAAGACAAGTGGTTAGTGGTCAAACTAACTTACTTAGTCTTGCACTTCTGTACTGCAACCTGCTGGACAATATGAGAGCAAAACCGAGCCCCTGCCTAGCTGCCTGAATTCAGTTCGACAGTGATAAATAAATTCAGTTAGAACACGATCATGAGAGGAGAGTCAAAGGATTAGTACATCTAATTAGTTATTATACCTTCAATAGTTTAATTCGAGTTGTGGCTTTGAAATTAGATTGATTCCTGGAATCCTGCTACCCGCCACCTACAACAGAGATTAGAAAGTTCAGAACCAAAAGGGGCAGGGGATCCGGGATTCAGGGATGTATTCGTCAAGCACGGACACGCATACCTGCGATCGATTGCTGATCAAGCGACGGTAGCTCTGGACCCTGGCCTGCCGCCGTGTGGTGCCGATCAGGCGGTTCGTGGCTTGGCCGCTTGGGTCGCGTGCGGCGAGTGGAGAACTTGAGAATAGGGTCGGCGCTGCCGGTTCGTGTGTCTGACTTTGATCGATGGAATTTTCTAGGCCATGATGGATGTGTGCGAGTGACTTGGGCCAATGGGCCATGTCGTGGTGATGAGGAGAAATAGACAATGGGCTGCCTCTCTTTTTGGGCTGAAAAGCTTAACTTGCATGCTCTGGAAGTGTCGGTATCATTTTTCCTTATACAAAATAGTATATTGTAGCGATCCAACCTCAAGCGGTCAAATCTCTGTGCATATGTGTCATCCCTGGATCGGTAATGCTGACGCACACAATACTCGAAGGATTTATAACAGAGTGCAATCACACACTTATTACATTGAATGTCTCAAATGAGAACTTAGTACAATAATATGGCTTAAGGCCATCTAAAAAGATAATAGCGGAAGCTTCGAAGATAAATGAGTCCATCAACTCCAACGCCATAGCTGAGTGCACGACAACGACCTAGCACACCTTACTCTTTGCCTGAAAAGTCTGCAACATAATACGTTGCAGCCCGAAATGGGTCAGCACATGGAATATGCTGGCAAAATAACACTATAGAGCAAAAGAACATGATAACAGCTATTACTACATGCATATATGGCTGGTGGAGGCTCTATGGTTATTGTTTTGCGTAAAGCCAATTTTTACCTACTCAAAGGAATATATTTTATTTAACTACAAAGTTGGTTGATAAAATATTGAGAAGGTTCCTCCAACTCAGTCCCAAATAAACAGTATTAATAACTTGACAAATTAAATTAAGAGTGATGAGATCAAATCAATAATTCAAGAACCAGATACTCAAGATGTCCATAACTGGGGACACGGCTAACCATGATTAGTTTGTACACTCTGCAGAGGTTTGCGCACTTTTCCCCACAAGACTCGATCTCCTTGGTTTAATTTCTCGCACTACATGATGTTTGAGAAAAGGATGACCGAGACACAGTCTTTTAGAAGCATTAACTCTTTACTCTGGGTAGACAGTACCACCTACATCCCCTACATGTGCTAGCCTACCACTGAAAGAGGTCATGCAACATACTCAACTATGCCAGAGCCCATAATGGCTTGTGGCTGCACACGGAAGTTTCTAGCATGAATAATCTTATGATCCCTTTGAGCCGGGGTGGCGAACCATAGGATGATCACACAGGTACTCCGGGATATCCAGGACAGCGCTGGATTGCTCCAGGTGCCCAGACAACCACTGGGTGCTCCAGGGTGCCTCAACCAATCCACCCAGATGTGTATTAAAGTAGTCACCTTAAGTTAACCATTAATTAACAACTCTCACATCTGTCATGGATACACTCAACCAAACCACGTCTATGAGCATATCATATCAGTATAAACATAACGTAGAAGTAACTCCAAGGTTTGAAATAAAGGACAATAGGTTCTACCTCATCATCTACTTCCCAAAACCCACATGTTAAACAGTTCCTACTCATGCAATGTTTGAGGGTTGAAACTAATGCATAAAAACTGGGTAATAGAAGGGTATGATCAAAGTGTTACTTGCCTTGCTGATGATCTGAAAACCCTAGTGACTCGTAGTAGCACGCTTCGCACTCCGGAAACTCTATCGCAAACAAACAATATCATACATAAGCACTCAAGCATAAGATGCAAAGGTAAAACTCAGATGAAAAATTCCAAACTGAAAGTTCAACCGAACAGCTTCGATTTGCAAAAAGAATCAATTGAATCGGAGCTACGAAACTCAAACTGCGATAAAAAAGTTCAAATTCAAATCTGCTTGAAACCAAATTTTAAATTGTCAAAATCATGTAAAAGTTGGTTAACATGAAATAGGGGTTCGAGACGAAGATTTTTGCGTTGGTTTCACTGGATTCGGACGAACGGTTAAAAAGTTGCGAGGGTTTGAAGATCAGGGGCTCATCTGCGATAAAAATAATCGCGGATAGGTTAGGTCCCTGGCTGAAAATAAAAAAATAAAATAAAAACGCTAACGAACGAACGTTCGCTAATAGAGACAAATGAACGAATACGTTTGCGAACAGAGACGTTCGAGCAAACGTTTGCTAATTAGAAACCTAAATAAAAACCGATCTAAACGGAAAACCGAAAAAAACGTAAACGAACCGGTGAACCGGGGCGGTTTTCTACTGGTTCACGACGACGGCGGGATCCGGGGGTGAGGCGGTGAGGCAAGGCGGCGATGCTGGACGGTGGTGGCGCGGTGCGGGGCGAGGCGTGGCGATGGCGGCGATGGCGCGGGCAGGCGGTGCAGCGGCAAAGAACGGCGGTTGGCGGCAAAGGCGAAACTCTTGGCGGTGGGCGGCGGGGGGCGGCGGCTTGGGGACGGGGGAGGCGGCGGCGGGCGGCGATATAAAGGCCCCGGGGGGCGCGGCTTGGAGGAGGGGGCGGCGCGGGGCGGAGTCCGGCCCGGACTCCTCCTTGGCGTCCGTGCCTCGCACGGCGGAGGAAGGCAACGGCGGCTCGGATGGGCCGGCTGGGTTTCGGCCCAGTCGGTCCGGGAAACTTTTTTTATATAAATAAAATTCTCGCCCGAATAAAAATCCTAATAAAATATAAAAAAATCTAAAAATGCTAAAAACAATTTTCACCGTCTAAATAAAATATTTAGAACAAAGTGAACATTTTTCTGGCCTAAAATTGCAATTTTCAAAAATGCATATTTTTCTAATTCAAGTAAAATCTCAAATACAATCCAAATAAAAAATATATATTTGATTTTAAAAATTTTCCTCCAATATTCCTCTCGTTTTGAAGAAGTCATATTATCTTCTCTCTTTTATTTTTTTAGTATTAGAAATATTTGGAGAGAAAATATTAAAACCAAATTGTTCCCCTTTTCAAATCTGAGAAAAATTCAAATCTGAAAATGAATGAAATCCCCAACCCTCTCCTTGGGTCCTTGAGTTACTTAGGATTTCTAGGATCACAACCAAAATGCAAATAAAATATGGTATGCATATGATGACCTATGTATAACATCCAAATTGAAAATTGGGATGTTACATATACAGACTATATATACCTAGTTTTTTCACAAAAATAATGGGTATTCACTTGAATACCCTTGAATTGAAGTGGGCCCGCCCCTGGTTTTGAGATATAAAGATGGTGATATTAGAGTCATGCTAGTGAGTAATTGCGGATTGGTAGAAACACTTGTGTTAAAGTTTGTGATTCCCATAGCATGCACATATGGTAAACCGTATGTGATGAAGTCGGAGCATGATTTATTTATTGATTGTCTTCCTTATGAGTGGCGGTCGGAGACGAGCGATGGTATTTTCCTACCAATCTTTTCACCTAGGAGCATGCGTGTAGTACTATGTTTCAATGAATAATAAATTTTTGCAATAAGTATGTGAGTTCTTTATGACTAATGTTGAGTCCATGGATTATACGTACTCTCACCCTTCCACCATTGCTAGCCTCTCTAGTACCGCACAACTTTCGCCGGTGCGTTAAACCCACCATTTACCCTTCCTCAAAACAGCCACCATGCCTACCTATTATGGCATTTCCATAGCCATTCCGAGATATATTGCCATGCAACTTCCACTGTTCTGTTTATTATGACACGCACCATCGTTCTCATATTTGCTTTGCATGATCATAAGAGAGGTAGCATGATGTTTTCATGGCTTGTCCATTTTTTGATGTCATTTGCTACGCTAGATCATTGCACATCCCGGTACAACGCCGGAGGCATTCATATAGAGTCATATTTTGTTCTAAGTATCGAGTTGTAATTCTTGAGTTGTAAGTAAATAAAAGTGTGATGATCATCATTATTAGAGCATTGTCCCATGTGAGGAAAGGATGATGGAAGCTATGATTCCCTCACAAGTTAGGATGAGTCTCCAGACTTTAGAAAAATAAAAGAGGCCAAAGAAGCCCACCAAATAAAAAAAGAAAAAAATGGAGAGAAAAGAGAGAAGGGGCAATGCTACTATCCTTTTTCCACACTTGTGCTTCAAAGTAGCACAATGATCTTCATAATAGAGAGTCTCCTATGTAGTCACTTTCATATACTAGTGGAAAATTTTCATTAAATAACCTGGCTTGTATATTCCAGAGATGGGCTTCCTCAAATTGCCCTAGGTCTTCGTGAGCAAGCGAGTTGGATGCACACCTGGCCCAATCCTTTTTGTAGCAAAGGAAAAGCCTGGACGAACTCCTATATAAAGTAAAGCGCTACCAAGGACACATGGGAATTGTTGTCAAGCTAGTTTTCATCATGCTCATATGGTTCGCGTTCGTTACTTTGATAATTTGATATGTGGGTGGACCGGTGCTTGGGTGTTGTCCTTACTTGGACAAGCCTCCCACTTATGATTAACCCCTCTCGCGAGCATCCGCAACTACGAAAGAAGAATTAAGATAAATCTAACCATAGAATGAAACATGTGGATCCAAATCAGCCCCTTACGAAGCAACGCATAAACTAGGTGTCGGTGTCCAAACCGGCGGATCTCGGGTAGGGGGTCCCGAACTGTGCGTCTAGGCGGATGGTAATAGGAGACAAGGGACACGATGTTTTTACCCAGGTTCGGGCCCTCTCGATGGAGGTAAAACCCTACTCCTGCTTGATTTATATTGATGATATGGGTAGTACAAGAGTAGATCTACCACGAGATCAGAGAGGCTAAACCCTAGAAGCTAGCCTATGGTATGATTGTTGTTCGTCCTACGGACTAAAACCCTCCAGTTTATATAGACACCGGAAAGGGTTAGGGTTACACAGAGTCGGTTACAATGGTAGGAGATCTACATATCAATATCGCCAAGGTTGCCTTCCACGCCAAGGAAAGTCCCATCCGGACACGGGACAAAGTCTTCAATCTTGTATCTTCATAGTCCAGGAGTCCGATCAAAGGATATAGTCCGGTCATCCGGACACCCCCTAATCCAGACTCCTCAAGAGTCTCCCTAACCAGGCTTCAATGACGATTTAGTCCGCGCCGCAGATTGTTTTCGGCATTGCATGGCGGGTTCTTCCTCTGAATACTTCATTGAAGATTTTGAACACAAGGATAGTGTCCGGCTCTTCAAAATAAGTTCCACATACCACCGTAGAGAGAATAATATTTACACAAATTCAATCTGCTGACGTATTCCGTGGCGTGACATCACACCACGGCCAAGCCTTTATTCGAATCATTTTTATTATCCCACCTCAGCGCGTTTAGCGAGGCGGTTTCCTTGGCACGTCCTGTCAAAGCAGAGATCGTGTCCCCTTATTCCGGGATTCTCATCAATACGGCGTGGGTAACCCAACCGCGCCATTGATTACGACGCTTGGGAGACAAGCGAGTTTTACCAGGCTTGTGGGGACACATAGCTCATTCATCCATAAGGGATAAGGATCCACCTTTTACCCACGCCTTCTTCCTCCTTTGCTCATCCATTTCACAAGACTCGAGCTCCAGCGCCCAAGTCCGCACATCCCACCTCAACCTTCTCCACCATGTCCGGAGCGGAGGCAAGTGGATGGCCTCCTCGCCACGGAGGGGCACATCAAAAAGCGAGGAAGGCCGATACTTGTCCAACGACATCGCAGATCGGCTCCCTAAAAGGGACAGCTCATCCCCACCCCTGTGCCCCATGAGAGGGTAGTGTTCTCACCCACTTCCTTCATGGACTAGGTTTTCCACTTCACCCATTTGTCCGGGGCTCATGTTCTACTACGGCCTGGATTTCCATGATCCGCCCCAATTTCATCCTCAACATCTCGGCGCTCATCGTCAGGTAAGAGGCCTTCCTCGATCCAGCCCCACTTCGACTTATGGATGAAGACCTTCAATGTCAAGCCAAGGTAGTGGGCGGCCGCCAAGCGGAGTGCATAGGTGCCATGGTGGGCAAGATGGCCAACGCCCTATGGCTCGAGGGCTCTTTGTGGAGACCATAAAGGGGTGGCAATCGGGTGGTTCTACATCACCGAGCCACGACCTTAAATGGGCAGCGCCCCGAATTCGACTGGCTTCCCTACACGGCTCACCTCCGGAAAGAGACGGGCTCGACATGGGGTAATTCGAAGAGCCGACCGACTCCAAACTCAAGGCCCAAAACCCGTGAACAAGAAGCTTAAGCTTGTCAACGTAGTCCGTGTCATGCTCATCCGCCGGATCCTCCTGCCAACAATGGGCCTTCAGCTTGTGGGAGTTTGATCCGCACAACACTAAATTTGAGCGGTGCTCTTCACACTACGCATTTAAGATGCCCGGAAGGTGCTGTTCGAGGGCGCCGAGGTTCTCGCATCCGCCATCAAGATCGCGGATTCAGCTCGCAGCGTCAAGCCAGCGAGGTAAGCTATTTTACCCTTTACAGACTCTTGTTTTCATAGTTTGACTCTATGCGGATCTAAATTCCTTACCTTTGACAGATTGGCGTAAGACGCCCGGCAGGTTGACCGTCTGGCCCTTTGCCGATGGCTCAGCCGGACGCCCGATTGACGGGGCAGTTGGTTCTGCACCTCACGTGGTGCCGAGAAGAAGGCTAAGAAGAAGGCCACGGGCACTCGAAAGAGTGCCCGCGCCAGTGGTGCTCTGACTCATCGTCCGATGACTCGAGGCGGACTCCTCCTGCGAAGACGAGGAGGAGGAAGAGGCCTCTCCCCGGGGAGAGAATAAAGGAAGGCCGCCCACCGGGAGGCCGGAGGGTCCAAGAAGGAAGGACCTTCGTCCGACTACTCCACCAACACCGACGACGGCGAAGAGGAGTGGCCACCAAGGGCCAAGCCCCTGGCGAAATCGTAAGTGTCCGGACACCAGAATAACTTATGGCGTTCCATTTGTCACACAGTATCTTCTAACACCGAATATAACCATGAAGCCTGCCCAAGGACGGGCTCGACGCTTCAACGAGCGGCTCCCTGGGTTCGTCGGATGTGAATAGCACCTCACTTCCGGCTGCCTCTCTCCTCAAGGCCGGATGACGCCGAGGTGGGGTCCCAAAAGGCCCAGCCAGAGGAGGTGGTCCAGAGGCGCCCAAGGCAACCTCCTGCACTCCAAGCGCAAAGGGATAAAACCCCAAAGGGCTCTATGTCCGCCCTGGGCCGATTCCGCACCGAACCATCAAGGTTCCGAGTCCGCAGCAGCCCCTACGTTAGAAGGGCAAGATTATGACACCGTGACCTCCGCCCAACCGAGGCACGGATATTTGCCGGAGGCGCTTAATCGCGCCTCATCAACGAGGAGCACCGCATCGCATGAGTGTGGTGATCCAGAAGTTCAGTCCGCCAAGAGCGGGCTGATGAAGTTCGTGCCAGCCTTCTAACAAAGCTTTGAGGTATGTATTTAAGATATGTAAAATGTTACCAAGATAGGCAGAGCCTCGATGTTCAGCTTGGTGTTCGGAAAGAAAAGCCAACGAGGATCTAAAAGATGTACGCAGGAGTCTAACATAAGTATGTCAATATGGGAATGCAGTCGCACTGATGACCTCTCGCCGCACTAATCATGGAGGTCAATGCATTGAAGAAAAGCCTCGAGCGGTCCGATAATGAGCTCGGCCTTGCCAAAAAGCAGCTCGAGTACAAGGAAGGTAAGTAATAGCTATGGAAGTACATAAAAGATGTGGTTGCAAAAATGACAGAATAACATGAGTATTGCAGGGCCACGAACGAGGTGGCGACCACGGGAAGCGTGTCCAAGGCCGAAGCAATGCGGCGGAGCGCACCGAGCGAGAGAAGCAGGAGGTGCAGGTGGCGGAGGTGCGGCAAGAGCTCTGTGCCTCGTGGAAAACACGAGAGTTTGGAGGTGACTCAAAGACTCGAGAGTCCGAGCTCGCCTCGCCCTTGAGAGCGCCTAACTGCTAAGGCCAAGCCCAAAAGCCCACCAGAAATTGAGGCGATGAAGAAGATAGCGCGGTAAGGCATTCTTTATGCAAAGCAAGCACGTGAAAGTGAATTACCTGTTACTTACCCGAATCCGGAGCTCTCCAGGAGCATTCGCAGATCTGCCCCGCAGTGTGTCTGATGCTGTCGTGTTCTACCGAGCCGAGGAGGGGAGCTCGACGGAGAAGGTGTTCTGGTCTCAGTATGCTGAGGCCGGACACCCGGTGCCCTTGAGAGACCAGCTGAAGCAGCTGGTCGAGCTCCATAAGGTGGCCGAACAGGCCATGAAGGGCCTCATAGTTCGGCTGTGGCCTAGAGAAGCCATGCCTGGGAGCTACTTCGGGCTGCTGAGGCGGCTGGTGGACGCCTGTCCATGGATTGAAGTCGTCAAGCACTCCGTCTGCATCGAAGGTGCCCGTAGGGCCCTTGCCCGTGCTAAAGTGCACTAGGGTAAGATGGACGCTGAGAAGCTTGTGACGGACGGACCACCGCCGAGCAAGGAGCATCCCAAGCCCGAGATGTATTATGAGGGCATCCTGAAGGGTGCCCGCCTTATAGCGGGTGAATGCTCCAAAGATGTAATTTTTGAGTAAACTCGCATTTGTTATTTTGTACACTGAAAACTTGTTCATATGCGCTAAGCAATGCTTGTGAATTTAAAATATTACCTTCTGTGCGACCGTTTATTAAATTTGAGAGATGGCGAGTCGTTGGCTTCGCCCCATGCCATGAAAAGCCGGGTGTTCGGATAAACTTGAGTGTTCTTTTTCCATTCTTGGGGTCCTTCGAGGGAGGCGCCAACGAACGAACAAGGCAACCCGACTATAATGCTTGAACACTCTCACTTAGCCATAGAATTCTATAATTTTAAATTTCGCCAAGCCCCTAGTATTCAAGATCGAAGTTCGGGCGCTATCCACGCTTAGGCCGGACAATGCCGACTCCTTGTTCTAAGCGGCATAAGTCTTTAGGGACTCAAAATCTCTAACAGCGACCGACTCTCGCCTCTATCACGACGGTCAGTTTTAGCTTTCCATCGAGGTGCTTAACCCAGCTCAACCAGGCACAATCGCAGTGGTTCTCCCAGCGCTACCTTAGCCGATATAACGGAACGTAAGGTACCAAAACATGGGAGCCGGGCAAACCCAACTATTGACCCAAGACATGATTCGAGCCGATGCATATAATGCTATAAGTTCGGGTGCCGACTTGTGAAAGTGTTCGACTTATCACACCATATTTTGGGGTACTTAAGCCCTCGTGTATTTGGTCGCACTAAAGTGTATGGGTGCAACATGTCATGAATGAACATATATAGATAGAAAAGGAATGCAATAATAGGCGTAAGCTATGTATTGTTTATTCAAAAGGGCTGGGGTAAAAGCGTAATGATACAAATAGTGCAATAAGCAAGGGACGGACTATTTGACATGTCCTCTCCAGGGGCGAGCTGCGGATGATATGTGAAACAAGTATACTGCTCAATATAGAGACCACCGACACTGACGAGTCGCTTCCTCGGCTGTTGCATCGTGTGTTCAGCGATTCTATCGCCAAGACAGGCTTCCAGAGAACGGAGTCCCGAAAGTAAGAAAAAAGAATGACAAAATCGGAGCCCCTAGTGCGGTTGAACCGCATTCGGCATGCCGTGGTCGTGCCCTCCCCTATGCCCATGGTATTTCCAGAGCGCAATTATGTACGCCAGAGTAATCGGTTTCGCGATTTCGCGAGGGCTGGGTTGGGGCCGCTGTTACGCTGCGTTCGGAATGTGCCAGCGGTCTTGTTGTAGGTTACTATGGGCGGCGCTTGACGGTGTCCGGACGCTTAATAGCCGGACTCGAGAATTGCCTTCGAGGCTTCTTTGTACTTCCGCGAGGGTCAGGCCAGATGCTCCTCCGCTCGAGAGAGCGCTCGTGTTTCGCTGACCTTAATGACTCGAGGGCCTGGCATCTTGAGCTTGAGGTATGCGTGAGTGCGGCACCGCATTGAACTTTGCAAATGCGGTTCGTCCGAAGCAAGGCGTGATAGCCACCGCGAACGGGACTATGTCAAGATTAATTCTCGCTTGGTTATCCGGGATCCAAGACCACTTCAAGTGTAATCGAGCCTGCATAGCTTGGCCTCTACACTGTATGACGCCTTTAAAGGTCGCCTTTGTGGGTTTAACTTTGAGGGTTCATGCCCATTTTGGCGACCGTATCCCGATAAAGCAGGTTCAGTCTCCGCCGCCGCCCATCGAGACTCTAGTGAGGTGAAATCCATCAATGATTGGGTCTAGAACCACGCGCGAATCCGCCATGGCGGATGCTAGTGGGGTGGTCCTTCGATAAAAAGTGATCGCTCAGAGGACCACGGTTGAACTTTGGGGCGATCGCTCCATCGCATATACGCCCCTTTAGCGCACGCTTCTCTCCCTTTTGGGTATGTGGGTTGCGATATCATGTTCATCGTCCGCACTTGTGGGGGAAGCCCTTCGCCTCTATTGTTCGGTAGCCGGGCTCCTCCTCGCCATCGCTATGCAGCCCTTGTCATTGTTTTCGCATTTAACTTGCTCGCTCGCTTGAACACCCAACTATCCCTCGTTGGTGTGGTTATTGGTTTTTCGGGGTGCCGGTATCCGCACGAGCGATCGAGTATTCAGTCCAAATTGACGGACCTGCAGTATTTCTTTTAAATGGCTTTTTCCACGACCGGTTTAGAGCCTCAATCCGCATTGACCGCCAGATCTCAACATTATCGCCATTAATGCGGCGCTTGTGCTTGTTGCGACGCGACCGCCATTGCTGTCCTTGGTATCCGAATTACCGTGGCTCTTGGTCATGTTGTTACTACGAGCTAGCTGCTTGTCCTCTCCCGCGCAAAAGCGGTCATGAGTGTTGTGAGGGCTGCCATGGATTTCGCTTTTCCGTCCTAGGTGTCGGGCAAGCCACTCGTCATGGATGTTATGTTTGAAGGCTACAAGGGCCTCTCGATCCGGACAATGACGATTTGATTTTTCTTGGTTAGGAACCGTGTCCGTAATTGTCCGCCGATTCCTCCGCTGCTGAATTATGTGGCTTAGGTCATCGGCGTCCGTGGTCGCACATAGGTGCCCTGAAATTGTCGAGAATGCGGCTTCCGTGTCTTCCCAACAACCAATTGACTCGCTGGCAAGCTGTTAAGCCAATGCCGAGCTGGTCCTTGCTTGAGTGGGAGGTATTTGATGGTGTAGATCATCACCATGGGCCATGTGGATATGAAGGAGGTAGTCCTCATCCATACCGCAGATCTCACAGCCATCGTATGATTCGATGTTTACGGGTTTGAAACCCTCGATTTGATGATTCATTACTTCATCCGTGAAGCATAGTGGGTGTGCGGCGCTCAGATTAATATATCACGACGTAGCTCAAATGAGCTTTGTCTCGCTGTTTGCCTCGGCGGATTTGCTGTATCCGCATGAAGGTTATCGCCACGCGTCGTAGGCGCCCACGCCGATCTGTAGATCGATCTTGTTTGCCTTGCCTTGTCCTCCAATATATCTCGCAGGTCCGGCGATTTCCCGTGCCTTGGTACTTTTTGAGCGACGCCGGGTGCGGCTTGAGTGGAGGGCCGAGAGGCCTCTCTCACAAGCCACGAGGTGGCCGGGTCGGCCGATCATGCGCTGGTGATGTAGGTTTGGGTGCTTCCTCCTCTAATCGGGTAGCAGCCTGCTTTGGGTAGCTCTTGAGGGGCGCTCGAGTTCATACTTTTTGGCTGCAAGGACTTCACCCATCCGTTAGCTAGCAAGTCTTGGTCAGCTCTAAGTCGTTGTCGCTTTTTCTTGAGGCTTCTTGCCGTGGCCATAAGCCCGCGCTTGAAAAGCTCTTGTTCGACGGGATCCTCAGTGCACGAAAAATTGGCTGTCAGCCGAGGCTTGCCTCGCCTTCGAGGGAGGCATGTAGTTATTGTCCTCTACCTCTCTATCTCGCGCCTCTCATGAGGGCTGGTTCTCCATCCTTCTCGCTGAATCTCGCCGGAGGGGGTTGTCTTCGCACCGTCCGGGTGTTATTGTATCCCGTGTTGGAATCACCATTTTGCTGTGGCGGATTTAGAGCGCGCCACGACGCCGGGCGCTTAGGCTGTTTCTTGAGGGTCATCCTCCGCTGTTCCAACGCCATTCCCATCTTTTGGGATGTCCACCATGTATATGTCGATGACGAGGTGGCCTTCCAAAGGCCCTCAGAGGCGCTGGTTCTGGTCGCCTCCTGCATCGCCGCCCATACCATCGATGTCTTCGAGTCAAGTCGAGCATGTCGTTAAATCATCGATAGTGGCTATGAAGTGGGTGGTGGGTGGGCTTTGAATATCTTCGTCGTCCGCATCCCAACCTTCCCGACCATAATCCGCTAGGGCTCTCCGATAAAGAGAGAGACTTTAGTGAATTCAGGATGTCGCCAAAGGGCGAAAAGCCGAAAGATGTCCGCGTAGTGAACTCCATGATCGGCGCCCAATCGGATTCGATTGGGGCGCAGAAGGTTCAAGCCCGAGAGGAGTCCGCACCTTGAGTCACGAAGCTCAGTAGGACAGGTTGGTGTACGACTCAACCGCCGTGAGAACGCAGCCCCGAGGAGGTGTCCGCCACCCGCCCTCGACGGCATATCGGCTCGAGCTAAGGGTCGAGCGAAACTGCACGGCCTCCGTGGCACTGCTCGGGCGGCAGAGCTAGATCATGCCCATCGAGACAAAGGCGGGCGCGCTTGGCTGGGCTCAATTGGTCGAATATCAAGTCTCCGCGACGCCGGGTGTAGTTCAAACTTCCAAATCTGACCTGATGGCTAGCGAGCTTAATCTGCTCCAAATGGCCAAGTGAATTGCCCGCAGCAAAGCCGCCGAATACGAAGATCTGTCCAGGGAGAAAAGTCTCACCCTGGACCGCATTGTTGTTGATGATTGGAGGAGCCATCGGGCCTAAAGATGACGACACAGAGGAACTCTCAATGAAAGCACCAATGTCGGTGTCAAACCGCGGATCTCGGATAGGGGGTCCCGAATCGCAAGCGCCTAGGCGGATGGTAACAGGAGACAAGGGACACAATGTTTTTACCTGTGTTCGGGCCCTCTCGATGGAGGTAAAACCCTACTCCTGCTTGATTAATATTAAGGATATGGGTAGTACAAGAGTAGATCTACCACGAGATCAGAGAGGCTAAACCCTAGAAGCTAGCCTATGGTATGATTGTTGTTCGTCCTATGGAGTAAAACCCTCCGGTTTATATAGACACCGGAAAGGGTTAGGGTTACACAGAGTCGGTTACAATGGTAGGAGATCTACATATACGTATCGCCAAGCTTGCCTTCCACGCCAAGGAAAGTCCCATCCGGACACGGGACGAAGTCTTCAATCTTGTATCTTCATAGTCCAGGAGTCCGGCCAAAGGATATAGTCCGCCATCCCGACACCCCTAATCCAAGACTCCTCACTAGGGTTTAAGCTTCAGTCACTCTAGCAACCCATCATCTACTTATTACTTTGCAATGCCTTCCCTTAGGACCAAACAATGGTGAAGTGTCATGTAGTCGACATTCACATAACACCACTAGGGAAAAGACAACATACATCTCATCAAAATATGGAACGAATACCAAATTCACATGATTACTTATAAGAAGACTTCTCCCATGTCCTCAGGAACAAACGTAACTACTCACTAAGCATATTCATGTTCATAATTGGAGGTGTAATAATTATCATTAAGGATCTCAACATATGATCTTCCACCGAATACACCAGCTAGCATCAACTACAGGGAGTAATCAACACTACTAGCAACCCACATGTACCAATCTGAGGTTTTGAGACGTAAGATCGATACAAGAGACGAACTATGGTTTGAGAGGCGATGGTGCTAGTGAAGATGTTGATGGAGATTGACCCCCTCTTGATGAGAGGATCGTTGGTGATGATGACGATGATTTCCCCCTCTGAGAGGGAGGTTTCCCCGGCAGAACAGCTGCACCGGAGCCCTAGATTGCTTCTGCCCAGGTTCTGCCTCGAGATGGTTGCGCTTCGTCCTGAAAGCTTCGTCCTGATTTTTTCCAGGTCAAAACCCTTCATATAGCAGAAGATGGACACCAGAGGCCTACCAGGGGGCCCACAAGCCACATGGGTGCGCCCAGGGGGGTAGGGCACGCCCCCCGGGCTTGTGGCCTCCTGGTGGGTCCCCTATGGTATTTTCTTCGCCCAATATTTTTCATATATTCTTAAATAATTCTCCGTAAATTTTCAGGAATTTGGAGTTGTGCATGTTGGGGAACGCAATATTTCAAAAAAATCTCTACAATCATGCAAGATCTATCTAGGAGATGCATAGCACCGAGAGGGGAGAGTGTGTCAACGTACCCTCGTAGACCGAAAGCGAAAGCGTTTAGTAACACGGTTGAAGTAGTCGAACGTCTTCACGATCCAACCGGTGCAAGTACCGAACGTACGGCACCTCCGTGTTCAAAGACACGCTCAAAGACGATGACGTCCCTCGAGCTTTTGATCCAATTGAGGACGAGGGAGAGTTCCGTCAGCATGACGGCGTGTCAACGGTGATGATGAAGTTACCGGCGCAGGGCTTCGCCTAAGCACTACGACGATATGACGGAGGTGGTAAACTGTGGAGGGAGGCACCGCACACGGCTAAGAGATGTCTGTTGTGCCTTTGGGGTTCCCCCGCCTCCGTATATAAATGGGTGGGGGGAGGAGGAGGTGGCCGCCTAGGGGGCGCGCCATAAGGGGGACTCCTAGTCCGAGTAGGATTCGCCCCCCTCCTTCCTTCCACCGGAGAGGGAAAAGGGGAAGGGAGAGAGAGGAAGAAGGAAAGAGGGGGGCCATCCCCCTCCCCTTGTCCAATTCTGTTTGGGCAAGGGTGGGGGGACCCCCCTCTCACGTGGCCTTTCTCCTCTCCTCCAATAGAGGGCCCAACAGGCCCAATACTTCTCCCGGGGGGTTCCGGTAACCTCCCGGTTCTCCGAAAAAAATGCCCGAACCACTCAGAACCATTCCGATGTCCAAATGAAACCTTCCAATATATGATTCTTTACCTCTCTACCATCTTGAGACTCCTCATGATGTCCTTGATCTCATACGGACCAACAAGCTTCGTCATCAAATCACATAACTCATAATGCAAATCGTCATCGAACGTTGTTGCAAGGACCCTACGGGTTCGAGAACTATGTAGACATGACCGAGACACATCTCCGGTCAATAACCAATAGCGGAACCTGCATGCTCATATTGGTTCCTACATATTCTACAATGATCTTTATCGGTATAACCGCATAACAACATACGTTATTCCCTTTGTCATCGGTATGTTATTTGCCCGAGATTCGATCGCCGGTATCTTCATACTTAGTTCAATCTCGTTACCGGCAAGTCTCTTTACTCGTTCAGTAATGCATCATCCCGCAACTAACTCATTAGTCACATTGCTTGCAAGGCTTATAGTGATGTGCATGACCGAGAGGGGCCAGAGATACCTCTCCGATACACGGAGTGACGAATCCTAATCTCGATCTATGCCAACTCAACAAACACCATCGGAGACACCTGTAGAGCATCTTTATAATCACCCAGCTTACGCCAGGACGCTTGATAGCACACAAAGTGTTCCTCCGTATTCGGAGTTGCATAATCTCATAGTCGAGGAATATGTATAAGTCATGAAGAAAGCAATAGCAATAAAACTAAACGATCATTATGCTAAGCTAACGGATGGGTCTTGTCCATCACATCATTCTCTAATGATGTGATCCCATTCATCAAATGACAACACATGTCTATGGTTATGAAACTTAACCATCTTTGATTAACGAGCTAGTCTAGTGGAGGCATACTAGGGACACTGCTTGTCTATGTATTCACACATGTACTAAGTTTCCGGTAATACAATTCTAGCATGAATAATAAAATTTATCATGATATAAGGAAATAAATAACAACTTTATTATTGCCTCTAGGGCATATTTCCTTTAGTCTCCCACTTGCACTAGAGTCAATAATGTAGATTACATAGTAATGATTCTAACACCCATGGAGTCTTGGTGCTGATCATGTTTTGCTCGTGAGAGAGGCTTAGTCAATGGGTCTGCAACATTTAGATCTCAGTATGTATTTTGCAAATCTCTATGTCTCCTCCTTGACTTGATCACGATGGAATTGAAGTGTCTCTTGATGTGTTTGGTTCTCTTGTGAAATCTGGATTCCTTCACAAGGCTATTGCTCCAGTATTGTCACAAAAGATTTTTATTGAACCCGATGCACTAGGTATTACACCTAGATCATATATGAACTCCTTCATCGAGACTCCTTCATTTGCTGCTTCCGAAGCAGCTATGTACTCCACTTGGCACGTAGATCCTGCCACGACGCTCTGCTTGGAACTGCACCAACTGACATCTCCATCATTCAATATAAATACGTATCCAGTTTGTGACTTAGAGTCATCTGAATCAGTGTCAAAGCTTGCATCGACGTAACCATTTACGACGAGCTCTTTGTCACCTCCATAAATGAGAAACATGTCCTTAGTCCTTTTCAGGTATTTCAGGATGTTCTTGACCGCTGTCCAGTGATCCACTCCTGGATTACTTTGGTACCTTCCTGCTAAACTTATAGCAAGGCACACATCAGGTTTGGTACACAGCATTGCATACATGATAGAACCTATGGCTGAGGCATAGGGAATGACTTTCATTTTCTCTCTATCTTCTGCAGTGGTCGGGCATTGAGTCTGACTCAACATCACACCTTGTAACACAGGCAAGGACCCTTTCTTTGACTGATCCATTTTGAACTTCTTCAAAACTTTATCAAGGTATGTGCTTTGTGAAAGTCCAATTAAGCGTCTCGATCTATCTCTATAGATCTTGATGCCCAATATATAAGCAGCTTCACCGAGGTCTTTCATTGAAAAATTCTTATTCAAGTATCCTTTTATGCTATCCAGAAATTATGTATTATTTCCAATCAACAATATGTCATTCACATATAATATTAGAAATGCTACAGAGCTCCCACTCACTTTCTTGTAAATACAGGCTTCTCCAAAAGTCTGTATAAAACCATATGCTTTGATCACACTATCAAAGCGTATATTCCAACTCCGAGAGGCTTGCACCAGTCCATAAATGGATCGCTGGAGCTTGCACACTTTGCTAGCACCTTTTGGATCAACAAAACCTTCTGGTTGCATCATATACAACTCTTCTTTAAGATATCCTTTAAGAAATGCATTTTTACATCCATTTGCAAAATTTCAGAATCATAAAATGCATAATTGCTAACATGGTTCGACAGATTTTAAGCATCGATACGAAGCGAGAAATTCTCATCGTAGTCTACATCTTGAACTTGACGAAAACCTTTTGCATAATTCGAGCTTTGTAGATAGTAACACTACTATCAGCGCTCGCCTTCCTCTTAAAGATCCATTTATTCTCAATGGCTCACGATCATTGGGCAAGTCAATCAAAGTCCATAATTTGTTCATCCGTGAAGCATAGTGGGTGTGCGGCGCTCAGATATTATATCACGACGTAGCTCAAATGAGCTTTGTCTCTGTCAGAATTGCCTCGGCCGGATTTGTCTGATCCGCATGAAGGTTATCGCACGGTCGTGGGCGCCCACGCTGCTCAGACCGATCTTGTTTGCCTTGCCTTGTCCTCCAATATATCTCATGTGTCCGGGCGATTTCGCGCCTTGGTACTTTTTGAGCGACGCCGGTGCGGCTCGAGTGGAGGGCCGAGAGGCTCTTCCGTCACAGCCCACGAGGTGGCCGGTCGGCCGCATCATGCGCTGGTGATGTAGGTTTGGGTGCTTCCTCCTCTAATCGGGTAGCAGCCTGCGCTTTGGGTAGCTCTTGAGGGGCGCTCGAGTTCATACTCTTCGCCGCAAGGACTTCACCATCTGTTAGCTAGCAAGTCTTGGTCAGCTCTAAGTCTGTTGTTGCTTTTTCTTGAGGCTTCTTGCCGTGGCCATAAGCCCGCGCTTGAAAAGCTCTTGTTCGACGGGATCCTCGCACGACAAATTGTCGCCGCCGAGGCTTGCCTCGCCTTCGGAGGGAGGCATGTAGTTATTGTCCTCTACTCTCTATCCGCCGCCTCTCATGAGGGCTGGTTCTCCATCCTTCGCGCTGAATCCTGCCGAGGGGGTTGTCTTCGCACCGTCCGGGTTTTATTGTATCCCGTGGCCGAATCACCATTTTTGCTGTGGCGGATTTAGAGCGCGCCACGACACCGCGCTTAGGCTGTTTCTTGAGGGTCATCCTCCATTGTTCCATCGCCATTCCCATCTTTTGGGATGTCCACCATGTATATGTCGATGACGAGGTGGCCTTCCAAAGGCCCTCGTAGGTGCTGGTTCTGGTCGCCTCCTGCATCGCCGTCCATACCATCGATGTCTTCGAGTCAAGTCGAGCATGTCGGTTAAATCATCGATAGTGGCTACGGTGGGTGGTGGGTGGGCTTTGAATATCTTCGCCGTCCGCATCCCAACCTTCCCGACCATAATCCGCTAGGGCTCTCCGATAAAGAGAGAGACTTTAGTGAATTCAGGATGTCGCCAAGGGCGAAAAGCCGAAAGATGTCCGCGTAGTGAACTCCATGATCGGCGCCCAATCGGATTCGATTGGCGGGCGCAGAAGGTTCAAGTCCGGAGAGGAGTCCGCACCTTGAGTCACGAAGCCAGAAGGACAGGGTTGGTGTACGACTAACCGCCAGAGAGATCGCAGCCCCGAGGAGGTGTCCGCCACCCGCCCTCGACGGCACAGCCGGCTCGAGCTAAGGGTCGAGCGGAAACTGTGCGGCCTGTGGCACTGCTCGCGGCAGAGCTAGATCATGCCCATCGAGACAAGGCGGCGCGCTTTGGCTGTGGCTCGAATCGGTCGAATATCAAGTCTCCGCGACGCCGGCCGTGTAGTTCAAACTTCCAAATCTGACTGATGGCTAGGGCGAGCTTAATCTGCTCCAGATGGCCAAGTGAATTGCCCGCAGCAAAGCCGCCAATACGAAGATCTGTCCAGGAGAAAAGTCTCACCGACCGCATTGTTGTTGATGATCGGAGGAGCCATTGGGCCTAAAGATGACGCATACGCAGGAACTCTCAATGAAAGCACCAATGTCGGTGTCAAACCGCGGATCTCGGATAGTGGGTCCCGAACTATGCGCCTAGGCGGATGGTAACAGAGACAAGGGACACAATGTTTTACCTGTGTTCGGCCCTCTCGATGGAGGTAAAACCCTACCCCGCTTGATTAATATTGATGATATGGGTAGTACAAGAGTAGATCTACCACGAGATCGTAGAGGCTAAACCCTAGAAGCTAGCCTATGGTATGATTGTTGTTCGTCCTATGGAGTAAAACCTCCGCTTATATAGACACCTAAAGGGTTAGGGTTACACAGTAGTCAGCCATAATGGTAGGAGATCTACATATACGTATCGCCAAGCTTGCCTTCCACGCCAAGGAAAGTCCCATCCGGACACGGGACGAAGTCTTCAATCTTGTATCTTCATAGTACAGGAGTCCGGCCAAAGGATATAGTCCGGTCATCCGGACACCCCCTAATCCAAGACTCCCTCACTAGGGTTTAAGCTTCTGTCACTCTAGCAACCCATCATCTACTTATTACTTCGCAATGCCTTCCCTTAGGACCAAACAATGGTGAAGTGTCATGTAGTCGACATTCACATAACACCACTAGGGAAAAGACAACATACATCTCATCAAAATATGGAACGAATACCAAATTCACATGATTACTTACAAGAAGACTTCTCCCATGTCCTCAGGAACAAACGTAACTACTCACTAAGCATATTCATGTTCATAATTGGAGGTGTAATAATTATCATTAAGGATCTCAACATATGATCTTCCACCGAATAAACCAGCTAGCATCAACTACAGGGAGTAATCAACACTAGTAGCAACCCACATGTACCAATCTGAGGTTTTGAGACGAAGATCAGATACAAGAGACGAACTATGGTTTGAGAGGCGATGGTGCTAGTGAAGATGTTGATGGAGATTGACCCCCTCTTGATGAGAGGATCGTTGGTGATGATGACGATGATTTCCCCCTCTGAGAGTGAGGTTTCCCCGGCAGAACAGCTGCACCGGAGCCCTAGATTGCTCCTGCCCAGGTTCTGCCTCGAGATGGTTGCGCTTCGTCCTGAAAGCTTCGTCCTGATTTTTTCCAGGTCAAAACCCTTCATATAGCAGAAGATGGACACCAGAGGCCTACCAGGGGGCCCACAAGCCACAGGGGTGCGCCCAGGGGGGTAGGGCACGCCCCCCGGGCTTGTGGCCTCCTGGTGGGTCCCCTATGGTATTTTCTTCGCCCAATATTTTTCATATATTCTTAAATAATTCTCCGTAAATTTTCAGGAATTTGGAGTTGTGCATGTTGGGGAACGCAATATTTCAAAAAAATCTCAACAATCATGCAAGATCTATCTAGGAGATGCATAGCACCGAGAGGGGAGTGTGTCAACGCACTCAGAGACCGAAGCTTAAAGCGTTTAGTAACACGGTTGAAGTAGTCGAACGTCTTCACGATCCAACCGGTGCAAGTACCGAACGTACGGCACCTCCGTGTTCAGCACACGTTCAGCACGATGACGTCCCTCGAGCTTTTGATCCAATTGAGGACGAGGGAGAGTTCCGTCAGCATGACGGCGTGGCAACGGTGATGATGAAGTTACCGGCGCAGGGCTTCGGCTAAGCACTACGACGATATGACGGAGGTGGTAAACTGTGGAGGGAGGCACCGCACACGGCTAAGAGATGTCTGTTGTGCCTTTGGGGTGCCCCCGCCTCCGTATATAAATGGGTGGGGGGAGGAGGAGGTGGCCGCCTAGGGGGCGCGCCATAAGGGGGACTCCTAGTCCGAGTAGGATTCGCCCCCCTCCTTCCTTCCACCGGAGAGGGAAAAGGGGAAGGGAGAGAGAGGAAGAAGGAAAGAGGGGGGCCATCCCCCTCCCCTTGTCCAATTCTGTTTGGGCAAGGGTGGGGGGACCCCCCTCTCATGTGGCCTTTCTCCTCTCCTCCAATAGAGGGCCCAACAGGCCCAATACTTCTCCCGGGGGGTTCCGGTAACCTCCCGGTTCTCCGAAAAAAATGCCCGAACCACTCAGAACCATTCCGATGTCCAAATGAAACCTTCCAATATATGATTCTTTACCTCTCTACCATCTTGAGACTCCTCATGATGTCCTTGATCTCATACGGGACTCCGAACAAGCTTCGGTCATCAAATCACATAACTCATAATGCAAATCGTCATCGAACGTTAGCGTATGGACCCTACGGGTTCGAGAACTATGTAGACATGACCGAGACACATCTCCGGTCAATAACCAATAGCGGAACCTGCATGCTCATATTGGTTCCTACATATTCTACAATGATCTTTATCGGTATAACCGCATAACAACATAATGCTATTCCCTTTGTCATCGGTATGTTATTTGCCCGAGATTCGATCGCCGTATCTTCATACTTAGTTCAATCTGCTACGGCAAGTCTCTTTACTCGCCAAGAATGCATCATCCCGCAACTAACTCATTAGTCACATTGTTTGCAAGGCTTATAGTGATGTGCATGACCGAGAGGGCCAGAGATACCTCTCCGATACACGGAGTGATTTAATCCTAATCTCGATCTATGCCAACTCAACAAACACCATCGGAGACACCTGAGAGCATCTTTATAATCACCCAGCTTACGCCAGGACGCTTGATAGCACACAAAGTGTTCCTCCGTATTCGGAGTTGCATAATCTCATAGTCGAGGAATATGTATAAGTCATGAAGAAAGCAATAGCAATAAAACTAAACGATCATTATGCTAAGCTAACGGATGGGTCTTGTCCATCACATCATTCTCTAATGATGTGATCCCATTCATCAAATGACAACACATGTCTATGGTTATGAAACTTAACCATCTTTGATTAACGAGCTAGTCTAGTGGAGGCATACTAGGGACACTGCTTGTCTATGTATTCACACATGTACTAAGTTTCCGTAATACAATTCTAGCATGAATAATAAAAATTTATCATGATATAAGGAAATAAATAACAACTTTATTATTGCCTCTAGGGCATATTTCCTTTAGTCTCCCACTTGCACTAGAGTCAATAATGTAGATTACATAGTAATGATTCTAACACCCATGGAGTCTTGGTGCTGATCATGTTTTGCTCGTGAGAGAGGCTTAGTCAATGGGTCTGCAACATTTAGATCTGTATGTATTTTGCAAATCTCTATGTCTCCCTCCTTGACTTGATCACAAATGGAATTGAAGTGTCTCTTGATGTGTTTGGTTCTCTTGTGAAATCTGGATTCCTTCGCGAAGGCTATTGCTCCAGTATTGTCACAAAAGATTTTTATTGAACCCGATGCACTAGGTATTACACCTAGATCATATATGAACTCCTTCATCGAGACTCCTTCATTTGCTGCTTCCGAAGCAGCTATGTACTCCACTTGGCACGTAGATCCTGCCACGACGCTCTGCTTGGAACTGCACCAACTGACATCTCCATCATTCAATATAAATACGTATCCAGTTTGTGACTTAGAGTCATCTGAATCAGTGTCAAAGCTTGCATCGACGTAACCATTTACGCATTTCTTTTGTCACCTCCATAAATGAGAAACATGTCCTTAGTCCTTTTCGTGTATTTCAGATGTTCTTGACCGCTGTCCAAAGGATCCACTCTGGATTACTTTGGTACCTTCCTGCTAAACTTATAGCAAGGCACACATCAGGTTTGGTACACAGCATTGCATACATGATAGAACCTATGGCTGAGGCATAGGGAATGACTTTCATTTTCTCTCTATCTTCTGCAATGGTCGGGCATTGAGTCTGACTCAACATCACACCTTGTAACACAGGCAAGGACCCTTTCTTTGACTGATCCATTTTGAACTTCTTCAAAACTTTATCAAGGTATGTGCTTTGTGAAAGTCCAATTAAGCTGCCTCGATCTATCTCTATAGATCTTGATGCCCAATATATAAGCAGCTTCACCGAGGTCTTTCATTGAAAAATTCTTATTCAAGTATCCTTTATGCTATCCAGAAATTATGTATTATTTCCAATCAACAATATGTCATCCACATATAATATTAGAAATGCTACAGAGCTCCCACTCACTTTCTTGTAAATACAGTTTCTCCAAAAGTCTCAGATAAAACCATATGCTTTGATCACACTATCAAAGCGTATATTCCAACTCCGAGAGGCTTGCACCAGTCCATAAATGGATCGTTGAGCTTGCACACTTTGTTAGCACCTTTGGATCGACAAACCTTCTCGTTGCATCATATACAACTCTTCTTTAAGATATCCATTAAGGAATGCAGTTTTGACATCCATTTGCCGATTTCATAATCATAAATGCGCAATTTCTAACATGATTCGATAAACTTAAGCATCGCTACGGTGAGTCTCATCGTGGTCAACTCCTTGAACTTGTCAAAACCTTTCGCAACAAGTCGAGCTTTGTAGATAGTAACATTACCGCCAACGCCGCCTTCTTCTTGAAGATCCATTTATTCTCTATGGCTTGCCGATCATCGGGCAAGTCAACCAAAGTCCACACTTTATTCTCATACATGGATCCCATCTCAGATTTCATGGCCTCAAGCCATTTCGCATAATCTGGGCTCATCATCGCTTCCTCATAGTTTGTAGGTTTGTCATGGTCAACTAACATGACCTCCGTAATAGGATTACCATCCCACTGCACGGATCGCACTCGTCGACCTACGAGGTTTGGTAGTAACTTGATCCAAGTTTCATGATCATCATCATTAGCTTCCTCACTAATTGGTGTACGAATCACTGGAACTGATTTCTGTGATGAACTACTTTCCAATTCGGGAGAAGGTACAATTACCTCATATGTTCTACTTTCCTCCCACTCACTTCTTTCGAGAGAAATTCCTTCTCTAGAAAGGATCCATTCTTAGCAAAGAATATCTTACCTTCGGATCTGTGATAGAAGGTGTACCCAACAGTCTCCTTTGGGTATCCAATGAAGACACATTTCTCTGATTTGGGTTCGAGCTTATCAGGTTGAAGCTTTTTCACATAAGCATCGCAACCCCAAACTTCAAGAAACGACAGCTTAGGTTTCTTGCCAAACCACAGTTCATATGGTGTCGTTTCAACAGATTTAGATGGTGCTCTATTTAATGTGAATGTAGCCATCTCTAAAGCATAACCCCAAAACGATAGCGGTTAATCAGTAAGAGACATCATAGATCGAACCATATCTAATAAAGTACGATTACGACGTCCAGACACACCATTACGCTGTGGTGTTCTGGGTGGCGTGAGTTGCAAAACTATTCCACATTGTTTCAAATGAAGACCAAACTCATAACTCAAATATTCACCTCCATGATCAGATTGTAGAAACTTTATTTTCTTGTTACGATGATTTTCCACTTCACTCTGAAATTCTTTGAACTTTTCAAATGTTTCAGACTTATGTTTCATCAAGTAGATATACCCATATCTGCTCAAATCATCTGTGAAGGTCAGAAAATAACGATACTGTCGGGGTTCAAGAATGACACCTATGGGATCACGGGGAATCCCTACTACGGTTGCTGGGGTGCGGGGCTATAAAAAGAGTGGGTTTAGAAGATCAACACGGGGGGATTTTTATCCAGGTTCGGGCCGCAGGTGATGCATAATACCCTAATCCTGCTTTTGTGTATACTTGGTGTTCTTGAGATCTTGAACTAGCTGCGGTCCATGCCTAGCCCAAAAAGTCTGAATCCTTTCTTAGTACGCCTCGGGCCTCCTTTTATAGTCAAAAGGGGTCACCACAGTGGCACACATGAGGTGGAAATTATGTACAGTGTACAAGTCTATCCCTGACATCATGGGACAAAACACATTTAATGTGCTGCCGATGTGTCCTCTCGCTTTATTGGGGACGGCAAGGAAGCCCGTCGCGTCTGTCGCTGCTGCGCCTCACTCTGGCACGCGTCCAGGCTGACGAGGCGTGCAGCGCCACGCTGGCTGGCTGGCTGTTGAGCTGGTGCGGCGGCAGAGTCTTCATGAAGATCTGCATGCCACCACGCAGGTGCTTGCCTGGTTGGCCTAGAAGCTGCATGCTGCCACGTAGGTGTGTGCCTAGTTGACAGGCTGGCTGCTGCGTTGGAACGGCCACGGGGCAGCGAAACCTTGGCAAGTGCGGGCCTGGTTGTAGCCCCGCAGATGTCCCCGACAAGGGTCTTGCCGGGTCCCCGACAAGGATCTTCCCGGGGTCTTGTGGGTCCCCCGGCAAGGGTCTTGCCGGGGGCCTTCGTCTTCTGGTTCCCATCCAGTCTTGCAGGCCTTCAGTCTTCACAAAGATCTGCATGCCACCATGCAGGCGCCACCCGAGCCTTGGTTCCAATGTTGTCAATGGTGTCGGAACTCTCAAGCTCAAGGGTGGTGGCCTCGCTGGTGTTGGGTAAGTTGCCTCGACAAGGCCCTTGCCGGGGCAGCGTAGGTCGTCTCCGGCAAGGCTCTTGCCGGGGGAGACCCACCTTGCCCCTTCACTGTTCGCGCCTCTGGTTCAGCGCTGCTCTGGTAGTCTTGTAACTTGCTTCCTCTGTCCCGCCAAGCGTGGCCGCAGGTGTGGCTACAACTGCCCGTACACAGATAAAGGGGTACAGAAGGCCCCTACTTTTGTACACCGACAGGAGCCCCTAGGCCTGGGCCACACATAAGCGCAGAGCGTTGTCGGGCCAGGCCCGGAACAGTGTGCGGGCATGCGTGGCAGAGTTTTGACTGTGGTAATCCCTTCGCCAGTTGCGCTTCCCCACGACCCATGTTGAATGCGTGACGTGGGGTCGTGCGTGGAATGACCGCAACATGCTCGCGTCATCCCGTGGTGAATAGTAAAGAGGCGACTTGCGTGTCCCTATAAAAGAGGGAAAACTGCAGGGCCGCTGCTCATTTACTCTCTCTGCCTTGGAACCGTAGTTATACGTTTCCCACGTACGCCGCATGCACGGCGTGGGGTAGGTGATAGACATCATCAAAAAAAGGGCAATGCTACTATCTCTTTTTCCACACTTGTGCTTCAAAGTAGCACCATGTTTTTCATATAGAGAGTCTCTTGAGTTATCACTTTCATATACTAGTGGGAATTTTCATTATAGAACTTGGCTTGTATATTCCAACGATGGGCTTCCTCAAATGCCCTAGGTCTTCATGAGCAAGCAAGTTGGATGCACACCCACTTAGTTTCCAGTTTGAGCTTTCATACACTTATAGCTCTTAGTGCATCCGTTGCATGGCAATCCCTACTCCTCACATTGATATCTATTAATGGGTATCTCCATAGCCCATTGATACGCCTAGTTGATGTGAGACTTTCTCCTTTTTTGTCTTCTCCACACAATCCCCATCATCGTATTCTATTCCACCCATAGTGCTATATCCATGGCTCACGCTCATGTATTGCGTGAAGGTTGAAAAAGTTTGAGATTATTTAAGTATGAAACAATTGCTTGGCTTGTCATCGGGGGTATAGAAGTTGGGTACATCTTTGTGTGACAAAATGAAGCATGGCCTAACTATATGATTTTGTAGGATGAACTTTCTTTGCCATCCTATTTTGAGAAGACATGATTACTTTGATTAGTATGCTTGAAGTATTATTATTTTTATATCAATATGAACTTTTGTCCTGAATCTTTTGGATCTGAATATCCATATCACAATTAAGAAGAATTACAATGAAATTATGCCAACTAGCATTCCACATCAAAAATTATCTTTTTATCATTTACCTACTCGAGGACGAAAGCAGAATTAAGCTTAGATGCTTGATACGCCTCCAACGTATCTATAATTTTGATTGCTCCATGCTATATTATCTACTGTTTTGGGCAATATTGGGCTTTATTATCCACTTTATATTATTTTGGGACTAACCTATTAACCGGAGGCCCAGCCCAGATTTGCTGTTTTATGCCTATTTCAGTGTTTCGAGGAAAAGGAATATCAGACGGAGTCAAAACGGAAAAAAATCAACTGGAGAAGTTATTTTTGGAAGGAAACCTACCAGATAGACTTGTACCCTACGTTAGGAGATGAGGGAGGTGCTCACGTGGGTAGGGGGCGCGCCCACCCCCCTAGGGCGCGCCCCTGCCTCATGGGGCCCCTGAAGCTCCACCGACGTACCCCTTGCACCCATATATACCTACGTATCGTAAAACTTCCAGAACAGAGATTAGATCGGGAGTTCCACCACCGCAAGCCTCTCAGCCACCAAAACCAATCGGGACCCTGTTCCGCACTCGCCGAGGGGGGAACCTCACCGTGGCCATCTTCATCATCCCGGCGCCTCCATGACGAGGAGGGAGTAGTTCACCCTGGGCTGAGGGTATGTACCAAGAGCTATGTGTTTGATCTCTCTCTCTCTCTCGTGTTCTCGATTTGGCACGATCTTGATGTATCGCGAGCTTAGCTATTATAGTTGGATCTTATGTTTCTTCTCCCCTACTCTCTTGTAATGGATTGAGTTTCCTTGAAGTAATCTTATCGGATTGAGTCTTTAAAGATTTGAGAACACTTGATGTATGTCTTGCCGCATGATCTGTGGTGACAATGGGATATCACGTGATTCACTTGATGTATGTTTTGGTGATCAACTTATGGTTCCGCCCATGAACCTATGTATAGGGGTTGGCACACGCTTTCATCGTGATTCTCCAGAAACTTGGGGCACTCTTTGAGGTTCTATGTGTTGGTTTGAATAGATGAATTGAGATTGTGTGATGCATATCGATAATCATACCCACGGATACTTGAGGTGACATTGGAGTATCTAGGTGACATTAGGGTTTTGGTTGATTTGTATCTTCAGTGTTATTCTAGTACTAACTCTAGGGCTGTTTGTGACACTTATAGGAATAGCCCAACGGATTGATTGGAAAGAATAACTTTGAGGTGGTTTCGCACTCTACCATAATCTCTTCGCTTGTTCTCCACTATTAGTGACTTTGGAGTGACTCTTTGTTGCATGTTGAGGGATAGTTATGTGATCCAATTATGTTATTATTGTTGAGAGAACTTGCACTAGTGAAAGTATAAACCCTAGGCCTTGTTTCCTAGCATTGCAATACCGCTTACGCCACTTTTATCACTTGCTACCTTGCTGTTTTTATTATTTCAGATTACGCTACCTATATCTACCATCCATATTGCACTTGTATCACCATCTCTTCATTAACTAGTGCACCTATACAATTTACCATTGTATTGGGTGTGTTGGGGACACAAGAGACTCTTTGTTATTTGGTTGCAGGGTTGTTTGAGAGAGACCATCTTCATCCAACGCCTCCCGCGGATTGATAAACCTTAGGTCATCCACTTGAGGGAAATTTGCAACTGTCCTACAAACCTGTGCACTTGCAGGCCCAACAACGTCTACAAGAAGAAGGTTGTGTAGTAGACATCATGGCTCGATTTGGCATCGTCCCGATCGACCAAAGGACCGTTGGCAACTCATCAATCCAGCGCCTTCCGCACTTGTGCAGCCTGTCAAAAGTCCCGGTCTTGAGGCCTCGCAACACTTCTGCATTCGGCCTCTCAGCTTGGTCGTTACTCCTGGGATGAGCAACAGAAGCAAAAAAAACCTTGCCGCCGAGGTCTTGGATATATTGCATGAAGGTGCGGCTCGTGAACTGTGTGTCGTTGTTAGTGATGACTCTATTGGGCACGCCAAAATGGCAGACTAGCCCCTTGAAGAACTTGACGGCTGATTGTGCCGTCACCTTTCTCACCGGCTCCACTTCCGGCCACTTTGTGAACTTGTCGATTGCACGCATAAGTACTCAAAGCCCCGACAACACGGGAAAGGGGCCCAGATGTCGAGCCCCTGCATCAAAATGGCCAGGAAAGAGGGATTTTCTGAAGAGCTTGAGCTGGTTGATGAAGCTTCTTTGAATGGAACTGACATGCTTCACGCTTGGTTACTTGTGCAGTTGCATCCTGGAGGGCGGTGGGCCAGATGAAACCTTGCCAGAACGCTTTGCCAACAAGGGCTCTTGACCCTATGTGGGAGCCACACATGCATCCATGTACCTCTGCCAACAGCTCCAGTCCATCCTCCCGAGGAATGCACTTCAATTTCACGCCGTTCGGTCTCCTTTTGTATAGGGCATCGTCCACAAACTGGTACATGCTGGACCGATGGGCTACTTTCTCTGCTTCTTCCTTTTCCTTGGGGAGTTCCCCTGTTTGGAGAAAATGGATGGTGTGCTGCACCCATGCCGGAGCCTGGGGCTCGACGGCAAGGACTAAAGGCTCATCTTCTGCCGTGGGGGCAGCTGCCTCTATGGCTAGGGCTTGGGGTCCTGCCGGAGGTTTCTGCCCCTCGGCAAGCTTGGGGTACCTGTCAACGTCCTTGCCGGCCGCTCCTGGGAGCTCAGCGGGAAGTACTTGCCGGGGCCTGCGTTCCTTCGCTTGTTTTGCCCTGCTGACGGCTCAATGAATGGCTGAGTTAATTGAAGCACAAAGGTACCTGGTTCCACAGGAAACTTGAGGGCATCGCGTTTTGACAGGTCGTCGGCAATGCTGTTCTCCGCTAGGGGAACATGCTCTACCTGCAGCCCATCAAAACGATCTTCCAGCTTCCTTACTTCAACCATGTAGGCCTCCATCAACGGGCTCTGGTAACCCTCATTAACTTGCTTGACAACGAGTTGCGAATCACTCTAATGATGAGCTTCCTGATTCCAAGGTCTGTCGCGATCCTGAGACCGACAAGCAATTCCTCGTACTCTGTTGTGTTGTTCGTTGATTTTTCCCGGGGGAAGTGCATCTGGACCACGTACTTGAGGCGCTCTCCGGTGGGTGCGACGAGTAGCACGTCGGCACTAGCACCTTGTAGCGCGAAAGCTCCATCAAAGTACATGATCCAATCGCGGCTCGCCTCCTTGCCGGGAAGGATGCTGCTCCAACAGGGTCTTCATTATTTTCGGCGTCATCCGGAGTACTATTTTCTCCGATGCCGCCGCTACAACTTTTGAGCGATGTGGCTTAGAGTGGCGCTTAGGGCGCCAAATATTGGACCGTGGTCTCGTAAGGTTTATTCAGAATCGGATCTTCTTTGTCATCGCTGCTAGATTTTTTAGGTGTGTCAACCATGTACACATCAGACGTAAGAGGTGGCCGCCCAACGCCCAAAGGAATGGCGGAGTTTTGTCCTTGCTCCTTGTCGGCATCGTCGTCCATATCGTCGATGTCTTCGGAGCCATAATCAAGCATGTCGGTTAAGTCCTCGACAGTGGCTATGAAGTGGGTGGCGGGTGGGAAGCGAAATTCCCCATCATCAGCCTCTAGTTCGAACCGGCCATAGTTCAGCCGTGAGTCCCCCGCCAAGGCCAGGTTTTTTTAATGAATTTAGCACATCGCCCAAGGGCGAGTGTTGGAAGACGTCTGTGGCGCTGAATTCGAAGATCGATGACCGATCCAGCTCGGTGTCCGCAGGCCTACGCGGTTCGGAATTTATAGCCGGAAATGAGTCCGGAATTCCGTTGACGCGGATATTCCCAGGTGTTGAGTCTGTGTGCGGCTCCAATGCCGCGGACTCTGTGGCTTCGTATGATGCAATCTGCTCTGAGTCTAAGGCCTTAGCAGTTACAGGAACCATCTCCTGAATCTGGTCCGATGACAGATTTAAGTCATGTTCATCGGAGCGAGGGGGAGCGATCGCCGCGGTTTCAAATCCATTGAAGATCAAGTCTCCATGGATATCCACAATGTAGTTCAAGCTTCCAAATATGACCTGGTGGCCAGGGGCGTAGCCATCGATCTGCTCCAGATGGCCAAGCGAGTTGGCCCGCAGTACGAAGCCGTCGAGTACGAAAATCTGTCCGGGGAGGAAGGTTTCTCCTTGGGCAGCGTCACTACAGACGATTGAAGGGGCCATCGAACCTTTCATCGATGGCATAGTGAAACTCTCAATGAAAGGACCAATGTCGGTGTCAAAACCGGCGGATCTCGGGTAGGGGGTCCCGAACTATGCGTCTAAGGTCGATGGTTACAGGAGACAGGGGACACGATGTTTACCTGTGTTCGGGCCCTCTATGGAGGTAATACCCTACTTCGCTTGATTGATCTTGATGAATATGAGTGTTACAAGAGTTGATCTACCACAGGATCGTAATGGCTAAACCCTAGAAGTCTAGCCTCGATGACTAGGGTAATGAGTATATCCTTTCCGGACTAACCCCTCCGGTTTATATAGATACCGAGGGGATCTAGGGTTACATAGAGTCGGTTACATAGGAAGGAGTCTTCATAGTTGGTCGCCAAGCTTTCCTTCCATGGCAAGGAGAGTCCAATCCGACACGGATACAGCCTTTGGCCTTCATGTATTCATTAGCCCACCATCCGCCCATCGACAATAGGCTTGGACGCCCGAGGACCCCTTAGTCCAGACTCCATCACACCCTCCGCCCCTGTGTCTCAAGTATCTTCTCACACCCACACATACCAACAAAGACACCACATAAAATATTTTCTTCTCATGCCTCCATCCCTTCCCCCCTTGCATATACACACTCAAGGGCATCTCTCGCAGTGACATCTCATTCGCTCTCTCTCTCTCTCTCTCTCTCTCTCTCTCTCTCTCTAAACCTCTCTCATTTCTCGTGCTATCTCTCCCACATCCCCCCCGCCTGCCCATCTATCCATGCCTCTCTCGAATACGTAATACATACACATACCTCTCTAGGCCCTGCAAAATACATCAACTACACATTCACACATGTTACATCACATACCCCATTCACTACAAAAAATATACACTTTCGTGATGATACGTGTTTGTCACAGTAGGTCGCTTTTTTGTCATGCATGTACATCGATGACAAATTTATGATAGAATCAAGATAGTCATACCTGTGCTGTCGTAGAAGTGTTCCATGACATTACCAAAATTATCATCACGGAAGTGTCCGCTTCCATGACGATAAATCGCGTCTCACAGAAGTGCTTTCGTCAAGGGTGACCGACACGTGGCATCCACCGTAACGGAACGCCGTAAAGCTATTGGGTCCGGTTTTGGATCCGATAACCCGTTAACAGCCCCGACCAATGGGGATTTTCCACGTGTAAAATCATCATTGGCTGGAGGAAACACATGTCGGCTCATCGTTGGGACAGATGTCATCCACTCATTGGACACAAAGCGCCTATGATACGTCGACACGTGGTACGGCCCAACAGAGGCCCATTCATGTGAAAAGGTCGGCCTTTGAGTTGGTCAAAAGGTGGCGAGCCGGCTTACGGCAAGCCTGTTAACGGCCTATTCGCATATATCCCATTTACAGCCCGCTATCCCAGGGCCCGTTTACGGCCTATCCGAATTAGGCCTAGTAGCATCATCTGGGCCGTCCAATATAATTCTAGCCCGTTTTAACTTCGGGCCCATGTATATCCCATGACGTCTTTCGGCCCATATGATGCCCTTAGTAACCCTCGGCCCCTTAATGGCCCGTGGTAAACCGGCTCAGAATGAACAAAGGTATCACTTTATACCTATTAAAGGCCCATTATTCCATTAATGCTTCCAGCCCATGATATCTTTCGCCTTCTCAGGCCCATTTAATCTTGGGCTCATTTCAAGATTCGGTTACTTACGTCCCATTATCGCTATTTTCGCTTAGGGCCAAATTCAGCCCGTGGTTACAATGTCTGCTTATGCCCATTAATACGCTAATGCTTTTCATGTCGAAAAAACCCGCTGGGATGTTTTCATAGAGTTATCATATACGACCAATAAATGGCCCGTTATTGTCCATGAATAGTATGGCCCATGATTGGCGAAATGATGATACGCCCCGTAGAAAGCCCATGGATCCTATGGCCCGTAAAAGGCCCATGGATTGTACGGCCCATAGAAGGCCCATGGATCCTATGGCCCGTATAGAAGTCCAATGGATCCTACAGCCCGTAGAAGGCCCATGGATCATACGGCCCGCAGGAGGGCCATGGTTACAACAGTCCGTGTGTTGCCATGATTATTAGAAAAACACAGAAAAAGAACTGCAGTGACTACAAGCAAACAACTAAACAAGACAATAAGGAAATAAATAAGCAAGCAATTAATGCTAGCCTATTACCGCTATTACACATACTACATCCACTGGGCATCAAAGTTCACCACCAAAGGCAAATATAGGGAACAAAGCAGATATTACATACACCGGCCACAAAATTGGCCACCAAAGGCAAATAAACGCGCAAAGAAACAAGATCATAACTCAAACAACTTCACAAGAGCTCAAGAAACGTGGTATCCACTATGTCAAGCAATAAGCTTAGCAAGCTTATTAGCTTTGTCCTGTTTGGTGCTAAAATCCTCCAACGCTTGTTGTTGCACCGTAAATTATGCATCCGAATGCTCCAGGGACTTCCGCAGTCCTTCCGCTTTTGTCGCAAAGACAAATGATCGATGTCTTTCAGCTTGTAGTTGAGACTCAAGAAACCGAACTGATTTAGACAATCGAGTTTGAATAGCTTGTGCAAGCGGTAGTGGCCAAGAACTCCAACACTAAACCAAGACAGACTTTGGGGTTGTCTCACTGTCTTCGAGATAGTCTTCCTTAGCTGTTTTATCAGCTTTGTTGGAGACCAACAAGGATGTGTCACTATCCTGAACCTTATCTGCATTACTTCCTTTACCATTGCTTAATAAGGCACTCTTCCCCAATATTCTCACAAGATTCTAAACTAAGAAACAAGGCATACATAACAGTTTAGCATGTACTAGTATATGAAACTCATTTCGGTGAACCAGTTCATTAGTAAGGTGGACAGGATTAAACTACCAAGTCTTCTATTGCCAAGTACTAGTACATAATAAAAGCATCAAACAAACACATGTCTATGTCCTATGGTCACTTCATTGTCTTGCCAAATCAAAATAGAGACATGGTTCAAATCATATCAGTTCAAGACAAAGCAGCAGTGAAAGAATACAAAGGGAAACTACACGGCACAACAAGATTTCAGATGGGTACCACAGGTCTACATGTACAAGAACACTATTGGCTCTGATGTGATGCTAGTAATGTGCATGATATGAGAAGTCAACTGTATACACAATTGAAATTTAAATCAGCAGAGCTATTGATAAGATCAAGCCTGTTAAAGAAACATGCGTGAACATACCTGTTGTGCCATTGCAGTTTCGATTGGGTCCTTCAATTTAAAAATAAGTTTGTATGAGTAAATACAAGGATACAAGAGCAAACCAAGATGCACAATAGCAATCATAGTTAAAAAGGCGCTACTTAAGCGAAGCGCTGCAGCCGCTTAGGCTCTAGGCGCTAAAACGCATTGCACATAACTACGCTTAATCAGCATAATCGCACATAAGCATGCGCTTTGGTCAAGAAGCGCAAGGCGGTGGCAAAACGCACAATTAATGCCTAGCGCTATTTTGAACTATGATAGCAATGGAATCTTAAATTAGAACAATTGTTCTTCGGTTTAGGCACTTGTTCTACATGAACAGAGTACAAGAAGACGCAAGAATATAGTACTTAAAATAGAAAATGAGCTCATAGACCTTACCACATTCTTGGTTCCGACCAAGATAGAACAAGGCGCTCCCAAATATCGCCCAAAGAATGTGTCTCAGAGAACGTAAGGGAATTTGATGAGTTTCTTTGCCGGTGAAGTATGTTTTCTTCAGGTAATTCCGATACTGCCACCAAGCATTCTTGAAGATAGTAGAGGTATTAGCACAGGTTACCTCATCCCGAGTTTCCAAATTGGTCCTTCTCTATGGAGAAAAATGGGAAAATTTGCTGTATTATAACCATCATGGAGGTAGGATGTATGGGACAAAGCAAAGTAATTGCCATGAATAACATTACTTACACATAACTCCCGGACAAACATCCTACAACTAGCATTTTCCTTCATCTTCAAGATAATATTTCCAAGATGGGAAGATACGCATATACGATTTAACAACATCAAATGCGATAGATGCTAAACTACGACTAGCTGGTTGTGCTTCCTCCACGGGAATAGGCGCATTAACCGTGGAGTTGGGGTTTGCTGTGGTAGTACTGCCCTTTGGGCACCGGAGCTGCCTTACTAACTGCTCTTGTTTGGGAGCTCTGTGGTGGAGATGGTGCTGTGTCAACAGAACTGGGTTACTATGTGATGGGGTTGGGGTTAGATTGGGTGAAGCTGGTTCTCTATCCATCGCAATAGGGGTACAATCATGCAGAGTTTGGGTTATGTGTGGTAGGGCTGGTTCTCGTGCATGTACAACCGGGGTGCTATCTCCAACAAGAGGTAGCACTATTTTATTTGAAAACCGTGTTTTTAGTCCGCTAGATGCTGGCATCACCCGCTCCAATTCAAATGGCTGATAAACAGGAAACATAGTTGAATGTACAGACATTGTATGAGAGACAGATGCAATAGATAGTGTGGAAAAAGAGGGCATGAAATAGTTGACATGTATATTGTTTAACTAAAACGGATAGCATGACATAATTTCACATATATGATGTCTATCTAAACTGGATAGCATAGCATAACATAATTCAAAGATATGATGAATAACTAAACAGATCACATGACATAATTCACCTACATGTTATCTAAGAAATCAGGATCGCATCATTTAATTCACATATGTGATTTATGTGCTAAACAGAGGGCATTAGATATGAAGTCTGAACTAAGAACATGGTGTTGAATATTGTGTGTATGATGTCTAATCTATGCAATGCAAGACACCATATGCATGATATGAGCAGATAACCATGCCAAGTTAGAGCATACACCTCGGTGGGGAATAGGACTGGTCATCTTCTCTCTAATCCATCTCTCGAGGAGCTATCGAACCCAACAAGAGATCTGCTTGATAGGTAGCACCGCCTGCTCGTAAGGCCTTGTTTTCACTCCCGATTTTTCAATCTCCCACCCAAATGGCTGATTCACGGAAGAGTAGTTTAATGTACAAACATTGTCAACAAATGGAAATGTAATGAAGAAAAGGATGGGCAAGATATCATTCAAATATATGATGCCTGGTTAAACATGATGGCATTGCACATTTCACGATATTATGGCTGGCTAAAAGACATGAGACTGCATAATTCCAATATATGATATAGAAACTAAATAGGTGGTATTACGTAACATGTCTAAACTAAGCAGATGGCATATATGATTTCAAAAGTAGGCATTGTAAGGCAACATATGCATGATATGACTAACATCATCATGCCAAGGTAGAGCAAACACCTTGGGGTTAAATAGGAGTGGTCACAAGGCCTAAATCCGCCTTTAGAACAGATAGCTTCCTCTCGATTACAACTGGAGAGGGGGGGAGGGTTTTCCATTGAACCCACCATGGAGCGATGTCTCAGATAACATTGTATTGCAGCAAAAACTCTTCTCTTTTCTCTACATGTTCAGATGACTGTACAATATCTGACATGCATACGAAAAAAATATGGTGAGATTATGTAAGGAGAGCATGCAGAAATTTAGAGTGATGGTAACAACCAGTGGATGGATACAAAAATAATGATAGCAGGTTGATGATTGCTTTAATTTAATAAAAATACAGATGATGATTGCTTTACTATTTGTTTCCCACCCAAGATGAACAACATAGGCATACCCTAGGTGAACCATATATTAGACAGAGATACTATTCATTGCTTCCTTGATATGTGCCCCATAACTAATTTAGAACTCAAGTTTGAACATTAATTTGGAATCTAAATGTTACTGTCGAAACTGAACGCAATAGTAGCAGAGAGGCACTTGACATGTAGTTTAGGGAGGGCCTGCAGTTCATCTTCAACCTGCACCCCCCTAAGCCGCCAGCCACCACCACCGCCGAACCACCAGCCCAGCCGCCTGGCCCGCCTCAAACAACTCCACACCGCCGGTCCGCCGCCTGCCAGCCCTATAGGCCCCCGCCCCCACCCTGAACCCTAAGATAGATAGTGGGTACCTCTCGGCGAGCCCCGTCCCTCACAAGGGTGGTTCTTCCTTAACTCCGCGAGCCCCCCACCCTCAAAAATCGATCGACCCAAAAGTCGATTCACGATCAAGATCGGAGCAGAGCAGCAGACGAAGCGAGGGGAGAGCAGCAGCAGCGAGCGAGCGAAGGAGAGCCGAGCAACAGCTGGGCAAGCGAAGCGATTGAGCGAGAGCCGAATAGAGAGAGCCGAAGCGAAGAAGGAGAGCCGGAGCAGCAGCAGCTGATCCGGCTGGTATGGACGCCGCCGCCAAGGGGCCTCAGACCGGGGAGAGCTGCCATGGAGATGTCGCCATGGGCGCCAGCTTCAAGGTAGCCGCCCATGGGGGTGCGGATGGAGCACCGCCGGTGCCGGGAGGTCGAGCTAAGGAGAAGGTGCGATGCGATGAGTGTACAACCTCTTTGGTGGCGCTGAGTAGGCCTCGACTTCGCCCAAGGAGTCGGTGAGGATGTTGCGTTCCAATGGAGCAGGTTAAGGCGGCGCCAGGGGATGGAGCAGCCGCGATAGACGAGGCGATCGAGGAGTAGCTCCTTGGAGGTGGAGGACGGGGCGGCTGAACCGGCGGGATGACGAGATGGACGACCGATCCTCATCCAGGGAGGTGGAGGAGGGACGTCGAGCTGTTGCGGTGGACAACTTCATTGGGGAAGAGGCTTCGGCTGGGCAGCGGTGAGGTGGCGGACGGAGGAGGTTGGGGTTTCGCGGCTGGAGCGGAGAGGTTATGGCGGCCTGGGATTTCGAATGGCAAAAAGGAGGCGATGGGAGGGGGTGAACCATGACTTAGGGACGCGCTTGTCCAAAATGTAGGGTGTGTTACAAAAGTACCCGCACCGATTTGAACTAGCAGCCCTTTCGGCTCAGGGTTAGAAGGGGATTTCACGGTCGGGATTTGGCAGCCGGAGGGAGTTTTCGCGACGTTGTAATTTCGGGATAGCAAGGCGCGGGTTGTGAAGGCGCCAGTTTTGGGAGCATGATATCTGAATTTTCGGATATAACAAGGCTGGGTTGAATTTTAGGACAAGCCTAACGGTAATATTGTACTTGTATGTACCAAATCAATTCGCACTTCCTCAACCAAAAAGAAAATGAAAAATAAAACTATTCACACCACATAAAGAGAGTCTTGCCCCGCTTACTATAAAATGATATTTAAAGCTACTCATACCAACAATTTAGTGCAATTAAATGCTATTCGGTAGTATGAATCCATGTTATGTCCATTTAAATTTTTTCACTTGCTGTATAATGCATGTAACCTACTCATACCAACATTTTAGTGCATTCCAAATGTCTATACTACCACTGCAATTCGAACTGAATTTGAATTCGCTTTCTATTTCAATAACAAATCTACAATCATGATTGTTGCCAACTTCAACCATCATTTGTGTATTACCTTAATAACACACCACATGATTACTATAGAGATAGATATGAACTATGTGTACTACATGAACTCAATTCTATTTTTGAATACACTTGATGTTGATTCCAAATAATAGTACATTTGATGTACTAACTATATATTCATAATCTAAACCATGTTCCATACGTGTACACCATGTTTATCACACATAGTATAGTGCCCCGCCCCCTACATTATGGCAAGTATTTAGACTTGAGCTGCAAAAGCCACACATTAGCCCAAATTATGATCAATGTTCTATATGTTATACATAGTACTAGCAAGATGCCCATGCTCCACGTAACATCAACATGATCAAGGGAGGCCTAATTTGCAAATATGGAGAGGGTGTGGGTATCTTTTTCAAAATTGCCATAGTTTCCTTCCTATCCATCGATATAAATCGGACGGCCTATATTGTAGGATGACACCATCATCAACAACTCCGATTTTTATAAGAGTAGAGATAAAATATATTATATGTAGTATAACATGTTCATAACCACACCATGTGTATCACCGTTATATATATTCACACATGCGTCGGTTTAAAACACTATGATAAATTCTTCAAATATCCGAATTCACTTTTTATAATGAAGTATGATCTCTATTCATCTTTTGCACCCACACAATCCTCTTATCTTTGTAGCTAGCTAGCGCTAACTTTCTCTCGTGCATGCAGACGCCCGCATCCCTCTAACCCTCCCTCAGCATTCTCTAGCTCCATCGCGCAAATTCGTCTTTTCACTTTAGGTCGTTCACCCACGGTGTGTGTAGGCCCCCCAGCTCCTTCTTTACGGCACACATCGATCGATATGCCTCTCTAGCCAGGTGTGCCTAGCACAAAACACAAGCTTCCCCTCTTCTCTTATCACCGTCCATGCCTCACTCCCACCACTCTTTTCATCGATCTCAGATCGACACTTCTCCCCTCGATATAGTATGAATCTCGCACCACCTCCTAGATGCATCCCTCTCTCTCTATCCTTCTCCCCGTGCCTCATTTGCTTCTAACACACACATGCATGTATACCGATCGATCTCCCAACATATACCTAGGTTGACTTTAACTATTCCCCCCCCCATCGATCGACGTACCTCACAAGTTATGTCTCTCCTTTCTCTGACAAAGGACGATTGATCTTCCTATGTAGTTATGTCTTCATTTGTGCATGCCTGCCTCCTAACCCGCCTCTCACACGCACATGCACGCATGTGCAGCCATCCCTCTCTTATTGATATTGCAGGCGTGCCCTCCGGTTGTCTAGCAATCCTATCCCACCATTTGTTAGAAGCAACTCCACTACCACCCCCTCCAACACTCTAGCTCTGTCTCTCTCCCAACCTTATTCCTCTCCTGCACATATGCATGGATGCCGATCAATCTCCCTTAGTACATGAGGTAGATCGATATCCCTTAATACATAAGGCAGGCCTCTCTCTCCTCCACACATATACCAGCCATTGTACCTCTATAGTTAATTAGGCCTCCCCCCCCACCACACACCGATAGTCGAGCGCTGAGGTAGGTATCCATGCCACGAAGACAAACCGCACTTGTTCCCTTTCTCGCTCTAGTAGGCCAGCCACTCTATATCTTTGACGTGGGCACACACAAATTTGATGGCACTTTATATCGACACACACACACACACACACACAATCATCCCTCTCTTGATTCTATGGACACCTCAAATCGATGATACCTCCACTCTCTTCTCATGGATTGCCCCCTCTATATATATGATATATCCAGGACTATATTTCATACACATTGCATATGTTACATTTGTTGATTGACCCCCCCCAAAACTCTCATGAACCCACACACTATATCTCTCTACGTTTGTATCTCTCTCACACAACCCCACGTAGGTGGTGTACGTATACAAGAAGAGAATAGGTGCACTGTGCACATACTCACGCTTCGTGCCTAGCCACACCCGCGCAGGTACACGGTGGAGCTCATTTCTGTACGAAATGGCAGCCCACGTGCTAATTTGAATGCGTGTAGCGGTTGTTTACCTACGGAGGTCGTGTACCACGCATGCACGAAACAAAGTTTGACTTGATGTGTTGGCGCGTTATTTTTAAATAAAGTTATATCGCTCAATGGCATGTACACAGAATATAAACTGATTTTATGGAGAAAATGTAGTCCGCTCCACTATATACAATGGAGCCTGCCTGCCTGGTTTGTCTCTCTTCAGAGTATCTCACACAAGGCTGTGGTGGCCTCTCTCTCTCTCTCTCTCTCACCGTTGGTCACTGATCCGGCCGCATCCCGTCCGCCAGCGGAAAGGGAGGACGTGCATCGTTTCTCCGCTCGGCGGTGCCGTGGCAGCACGTCCCGATCTGCGGTACACGCCGTTCTCTCGACCAAGCTCCGCGCAGAGGGCTACGCCACCTGCTCACTGCCACAAGATGGGCAGATTCCGCCGCCGCCGCCACCTAGTTACATCCCGACGACCTCCTAGGTATCCCTCCGCCTTGCTCCACCGCCTGCCTTCCCACGCCGCTGCATGTGGATCTTCCATAGTTCTTTGCACAAAACGTAGCTCGTCCGGCGATTTTCCATATTGCAATCTCGCCCTCACACTCGCTTTTAGACAAACACAACCGTGTTGTTATCTTCCCTTAGGACAAGGAATATGCTTCTTTTTGTCGTCAGAATCGTCATCAACAATATTTATCTTTTACAAATTTCAAATGGGCATATTTTAGAGTGTAGATTCACTCATTTTGCTTCGTATGTGTACTCCCTCCGTTCCTAAATATTTGTCTTTCTAGAGATTTCAACAAGTGACTCCATACGGAGCAAAATGAGTGAATCTACACTCTAAAATATGTCTATATAAATCCGTATGTAGTAGTCCATTTGAATCTCTAAAAGGACAAATATTTGAGTAGTCACTCGTTGAAATCTCTAGAAAGACAAATACTCCGGAGTATATTTAAGAACCGAGGGGGTAGTGCACACCCGCATGGGAGACTCAGACCAGTCATTGCGCCGCATTAATAGTGAGTAATGAGCAGTCAAATCATAAGCCCCATCTTTCCCACTGTAAGTTGCTTGGAAGAAGCAACCATCAATACGCTCTTCTTTGAATCCGCTCATATTACTCCATCCGTCACTGTTTATAGAGCGCGCTTCAGAAAAAGAGAATATCTCTGGGACCAAGGCGACTAGAGGTCGGCCTGAAAAATAGCATTGGTAGTTATAGCATGGCGTCAATTACTAGAGGAAATAATGCGTACACACATGCATGCAGTGCTTCCACCCCGGTAGACACATGCATGCACGCACTCCACTTCAAGTACTACATCGAGAGAAAATTGCGTTACCACGCCCTAATTAATTGAGCATTAAACCAAACGCGCCTAAAGTCTCTCGGTGGTGGAAATGCATTGAGAGAAATGCATCATAATGAAGCATGCCACAGAAACTGTGATGGAGGGAGGAGTAGTATGAAGGTGCAAAACCAAATCTGCAGATGGCGGTCGGTCAACGCACCTCGCCTTGGCATATCACCGACATGTGGGACCGGAGTGTGAGCAAACCGATATCAATTGACGGCAAAATGGCCAACCCGCCGTTCCTTGAGAGAGACGAGGAGCGAGAACACACAAACAGGATCGCACGGAGGCCAAGATATATTCGAGCATGGTTGATCGATATCATCATTAGATGTTGGGCTGCCGTTTTCCGCCCTTCTCCGGAATAAATGTGTACTTTATCAAAGATTAAGAAAAATAAGAGTACAGAGGCTCCGCCATGCGGTTCTAGTAGTAGTACTACTCGTACTACTAAACCTTGCGCTTGGCTCTTCGCCTCTTTGTGAAGTCGAACAATGATGGTACTCCGCATGTTCGGTACTACAGTGTATGCCTTTGGCAATCTGACATCGAATGAACTGATGCATGTCCACCGCCTGGGCAAGGTACGTTGCATTAGTCAAAAGGCGTAAGCGAGCTTCACCTTGTCCTGCAAGCTTGTCCCCGTTCTACGAGTTGATGGGACACACCAACAAGTAGTGCTAGTCCATACTCCCTCCTTTCCGGTTAATATGGCTTAATCTTTTTTGCGGGTAAATGAGAGAGCTTTATTCATATATAAGCATTCTTAGGACGATCAGCCAAGACACTGGTCACTACAAAGCGAGGTACGCAGCAAAAAAGAAGTAGGAAGCGAGGTGTTTCATCAAGCCAGCTCTCGGACACATTCAAAGTGCAGCAAGCACGGTTCGCACAAAGGTGCGACGCAAGGTTTGCTGACCTGTTTACATGCTGAATAACAAAAAAGAGAGGAAATATTACCGAGCGCTCGTATTTGTAATAGGATATGAGCCAGAATTAAGCGAGAATTGTGGCGAGTGTTCCATGCAATCAACTTCCATTATCACATGTGAGAACCCTCGAAGAGAACCAAATGTGTTGAAGATTGCTTTATCACATTTTAAAAATATAATAAGAGTGCAGACGCTCCTCCATCCGGTTCCTAGTACTAGTATAGTACCTCTATAGACTATAGTAGTAGTACTAGTAAACTTTGCGCTTGGCTGTTCGCCTCTTCGAGAAGTGCAACAATAATAGTACTCGTATAGTGTATGCTTCTGGCAATCTGACACCGAATTAACTGTTGCACGTCCACCGCTTCAGTGAAGGACAGCTTGCATTAGTCAAAAGTTTCTCCTTGTCCTGCGAGCCACCACGCGCAAGCTTATCCCGTCCTGCAAGATTCTCCTCGTTCGGCAAGTTGACGGGACACAACAAAGTAAGTCTAGTCCATACTGCCTCCTCTTCGGTTAATATGGCTTACTTTCAAACGAGATAAATACACTATCTGTCACTGTATATTTGTAAAAGTACGGCCAATGGACTTCATAATACGCTCATTGCGCTCAATATATACATTTTCCGGTGTTTATACGGTCACTAGCTCACCCTGGCTGAGTATGTCTGTGCATGCACGTGTAGCTTGAGCACTTGAGCATGACCGTGTGTGTTCCATCGTGTGCTCGGACATGCATGCATTAGGGCGTCGCGTGCGTTTTTGCGTCCATGTGTACGTGTGACTATTGCATACACGTAGGGGGAGTACGTGTAGGGGCCTCTAAAGGAGCAGTCAAATCACACAGTAAGTAAGTTGGATGAAGCAACCATCATTTCACTCTTCAATGACACGTACGCAATATAAAATGGTTGATATGGAGAGAAAAAAAAACCACTATATATACACTAGCAGGAGCCTAAGCTACAAGCCTGCTTGCTTGGGTTGCTCTCTTCACAAGCATCGAACGACGGTGGCCACACCGCTGGTCACATATCCGCCTGATCCCGGTGGGGAAGGAACAATGTTCTGCGTGACGCGCTTCGACATCGGCGAGGGAGAAAATCCATAGTCGGTGCGTCCCAATCGGGGTCACCGCGGTATGGGCCGATGCCGCGTCCCAACTGCCCTTCAAGCTACAGCCTGACGTCCGTTTCAAAAATATTAGTGCATGTCAACAAAAATTATACTAGTATCGCTGTTCCGTTTAGAAAAAAACATATAAGCTGTTACTTCTTACCCAAAGGATCTTTATATCCAACAGACACAAAATATCCATTCGACTGTTCGAAATTACTTTCACTGTTGATCTGATGTCGAGGTAATTGCTGCATCGCCACCAAAACCCACCATCTCTTAAGCTAAAGTAGACCGAGCTAACCCCTATATTAGCATATTACTAAGATAAACAAAAGGCACTGTAGAATCATTTAGGACGTGAGCTTGTCAATCTGAATGTGGAGGGACACCATCTTAGCCCCGGCCAGCAGCTTGGGCGGAACCGTGAAGAAGGTCAAATCCTGCACGGCGACGTCGCTGGGATCCCTGCTGCTTGTCACCTCCATTTCCACCTTGACGACGTCGGTCCTGCCTTTGGGCTCCCCCGGCGGGCCGTTTTCCCACAGCTTGGCCAAGTAGTGCGGCAGTGGGGACTACCCCGCTCTGAAGCAGACGACCGACACGGCAATATGCGCACCGATGTCGAGCACGCCGCCGACCAATAAAAACGCGCGGCCGTCCTCCTCCGCGAACAGCAAGAGCCGTGGCTCCGACGGTGGCACTTGCAGCTGGAGCACCTTGCCGTACTGGATCCTGTGCACGGGCATGGGATGCACGATGCTGATGTGGTGGGAGAGCCACAGCGGCGGGCCTTCGTAGCCGCTGACGGGCACGGGGCATTTGCAGGGCGCGAGCGGACACACGCTCTGGTGATCGGCGAGCTTGTGGTAAGTGACATAGAGCCCACAGCCTTCGTACGGGCACTCCACCCTCACCGAGGAGAGGACGGCGTCCACCGCCGTGTTCCGCACGTCAAAGCCACCGCCGCGCTCGCACTTCTGGCACTACCACTGGTTCCCGGGACGCTCGATGCGGCAGTCCGCGCAAGCCAGGTGCCCTTGCTTGCACTGCACAAATAAATCGAACAACACATCAATCAAGAAAACTACACCTTGCTCGATTAGCCGAACGGGCGAGGTGTATTCGAACCTCAGACACTGGAGGCTTCAAGGGGCGGAGGCACAAGGGGCAGTGGAGAAAGGCGAGGTCCACCGAGACCATAGAGAGCTCCATCGTCGGGTCCTGTTCAGTCTACATGATCTCGCCCTCCTCGTGCACAACCATCTCTCGCTTTGTTAGGGTCGGGGCATTATAAAGCTTTACCGTCACATATTCATATTACTTCAAGGTGCATTAAATCAACACATGCAAGTATCAAAAGGAGAGTCACGGCATGCATGCATGCGTTGTAATTAATGCATCGGTAAACGAAAATTATTGAAATATATCGAGTGCAGTGCTTTGATGTGTCGCGTCAACTCGTACAAGACCGAGAAGTTTGATTACTACAACGCCCTCTCGCCTTAACCGCACCTTCCTTTGGCTGCATGACAGGTGGGCCACCGACCTCTTGGGCCCACCTGTCATGGACGCAAAGGCAGGAGAAGTAAGTCAATGAAGCAGCGTCCCTCCCTCACCCATGAGCGTGGTGGCTGGCAGGACTAGGAGAAGCTTTCGTTCGCTACATGCTCTCCCTCCCATATGCGGTGGACATGCAGTAGTTCAATCGGTGTTAGATGGCCAGAAGCATACTGTAGTACTCCTCCACTGCATTAGTACTCCATCATTTTGTTCGACTTCCCGAAGAGGCGAAGAGCCAAGCGCAGCCCGGATGCTCGTGTGGCAGTTTCATGTGTAGAGTAGTCTAGGATAGCGTGTACCGTGCCTGTAAGCTTAAAATCGTTGGGGTCGGCTCCATGCTATTTTTTTGATTAAAATTATCTTCTGGCCCTACCTGTCATCCTGGTGATTCTAGTTTGCACGCTCATCTGGTCAAGACATGAATATATATTTTAATTTGTGGTTGGGTAAATGTTAGAGGTTGCAGCAAATGGAGTATTGTACACTGCGGGTCTTTCAGCCAAGTTTAGAGGCAACCATGTGGGGCCAGTGCTATGATGTGTCGCGTCAACTCGTACAACGAGGAGAAGCTTGATTTTACTATTACACGCCTTCTCCCTCGCCCATGCGCGCGGTGGCTCGCAGACAAGGACATGCTTTTGCTTATATAGTACTACAACAAGCTATCCCTCCAGCTCGCGGTGGACGGACATGCAGCAGTGGATTCGATACTGTAGAAGCAGTAGTAGTAACATCATTGTTCGTCTTCTCGGAGAGGCAAAGAGCCAAGTGCAACCCGAACATGGCAGTTGCGAACCTTGGAGCACGCATATAGCCAGGCTCTTGCATGAGACAAAATTGCTATGTGAGCCCGCTATTGTAGTAAGTACTTGCTAGTATAGCCCTGTAAACCAGAAAGAAGTATTTGCCTTTCTTGAGATTTCAACAAAAGTGACTATACTACACCGAGATGGAGTACATTTGGAGCAAAATGAGTGAATATACACCATAAGTAAACACGTAGTTCTCTCATTTTCCTCTCGGCCTTGGTCGCGGTGCACAATATTGAGTATACCAGTACTATCATCTTGAAATTTACGAAGTCACCATAGGCACCTCGTCGTCGACGGGAACGTCTCCTGACACGCGATAGACGCGAGCGGTAGTCGCCTCCATAGGTGCTTGAATGCCAAGGAGGGAGAGGGTAACGGTTCCCGAGACATTGAACGGTCAATGATGCATCCTCAAATTACTCTACATGAAGAGGGAATTAATTTTTTTGAAGGAGCAGAGGGAATTAATTGGAGAAGCAGAATAGAGCCAGCACGATGTGAATGCAACAGAGTTTGGATTCTCATATAAAGGCGCCCCACCACTCCAATCCATCTACTCCTTAGTCTCTACGCAACATTGCTCACTCCCACCCAAGACCAAGTGACTAGAAGCCCGAAACACCTATGGAGCCGATGGACGCGAGCGACAATCGGCTGTGCCAAATCATCCAAGGCGCCGGCCTGCGGCCCCGCACCGTGCAGCGTTTCCAGACGGTGCTGGCGACCGCCGGTGTCGTAGCCCTCGCTGATGCCGGCTTTGCCTCTCGCATGGACGACATGATGGTCGACTCCATCCGCAAGTTCGCCGCCATCAAGAAGCACGCAGACGACCTTGCCGTAATGCTCCAGCCCGCGCGCCCAGGCTCCTCATTGTCTGCCACCCTCATCGGCCTCCATGGTGACGAACTCTTTCAAGCCCTGGTGGCCCTGCAGTTGCCGGAGGCCGCGATGAAGAATGTGCACCTCGAGGCGCGCTCGTTGCGCCTCGCCATGCCATGCAAGAAACCGTCGACCTGCACATCCACGTCTACGAGGAAATCGTCTACATGGGCCACTACAAGGCCAGCGAGGACAGAAAGACGTTGGCCTTCTTCCAGCGGCTGGAATCTTTGGACGCCATTGTTCAGAAGCACGTCGACCTGGCCACGAAAGCCGCTGCTACTTAGCTGCCATTCGATGCATCTCTTCTTCTTTCCTCCTGTAACCAGCACTGCATCGCCTCATGGCCTTAATGTTTTATTAGTATAGGAGTATATGGCATTTTTATTCCAGTAGTAACGTTTTCACTGTGAGGTGGGGCCGCAGTTGAGCAAACCGACCATCGGCAAATCCCCACCCCGCCCACCGGGCGTCGACTGAGTTTAGAATTACTAGAAGAGAGAAACGAGGGAGAAGAGCTAGCTGTAACCGCGAGCGCTGTTGTCGAGATGGGACTCGCGTTGATAGAATAGAATCTTGAGCACTCGTACCTCTTTTTTAGGAAAAATCAGTCGTATGTCTAGTACTACCACTAGTTGGGTGCGTGCGACCTATACCTGTCATCACTTTAGGTCTCCTTTTCGGACCGCAGCCACGCTTCACCGTACATATTTTTTCATGCATTTATCCTCCTATATGTACTCCTAGGCTATTTCCACGTGCACCCTTTCGCCGACATGTGGGACATAGAGCATCCGGGTCGTAGTGCATGCACGACTCGGAGCATATGCTGGGGTACTTTACATTTCAGACCTCACGAATTACATGCAAACCCCCCGCAGAAGAATAAATAAATAAATGAATTACTACATGAAACTAGATTATTTTCATAGAAACCGGAGCACGTTAATTGTCACGCCCAATATGCGACCCTATCCAAAAGGAACTCGACGGTCCCACCAAGGATAGACCCGCATATTGGAACGCTTTTGCAAGGTGGGTATCATTACATCAACATTACATAATAGATGGGGATACATACATAAGGCACAACTGCCACAAGAATACATCAACATCATATACAAGATCAACATCCGACTACGGATGAAACATAAACAAAGCTCAAACGACATCCACCTCGCTAGCCCAGGCTGCCGACACGGAACCTATCCCCGATCGAAGAAGAAGCGGAAGAAGAACTCCAACACAAGCAAACATCGCTCTCACGTCATGATCATCGCAAACCTGTACCTGCAACTGGTGGTGTAGTAATCTGTGAGCCACGAGGACTCAGCAATCCCATTACCATGGGTATCAAGACTAGCAAAGCTTAATGGGAAAGGAAGGGGTAATGTGGTGAGGTTGCAGCAGCGACTAAGCATGTATGGTGGCTAACATACGCAAATGAGAGCGAGGAGAGAAACAACGGAACGGTCGTCAACTAGTAATGATCAAGAAGTGATCCTGAACTCCTACCAACGTCAAACATAACCCAGAAACCGTGTTCTCCTCTCGATCAACCCCGAAAAGAGACACTCACGGTTACACACACGGTTGGTGTATTTTAATTGAGATCAACTTCGGGTTTTCTACAACCGGACATTAACAAATTCCCATCTGCCACATAACCGCGAGCACGGCTTTGAAAGTTCAAACCCTGCGGGGTGTCCCAACAGCCCATGATAAGCTCTCGCGATCAACGAAGAATAGACCTTCTCCCGGGAAGCCCGATCAGTCTCGGAATCCGGCTACAAGACATTTCGACAGCAATAAAACAAGTCCAGCAAGACCTCCCGGCGTGCCAACACCACGATAGTAGCAGCACAGATCTCGTCTCGAGCCACGACCGGATAAGCGGTCCGTACAACTAAAACCAGCCCTCAAGTTTCCCGGTGGCGCCAAAAGGGCTCTAGTTTGGACCAACACTTAGACAAGCATTGGCCGGGGGCTAAAATGAAGATGACCCTTGAGGCGCGACTCCCAAGGGAAAAAGGTAATAGGTGAGGCAAATGGTAAAACCAATGTTGGGCCTTCTTTGGAAAAGTCTTATTCAAAGCGAACTGTCAAGGGGTCCCATAAATCACCCGACCGCGTTAGGGGCGCATAAATCCGGGAACATAATACCGATATGACGGAAACTAGGCGGCAAGAGTGGAACAAAACACCAGGCATAAGGCCGAGCCTTCCACCCTTTACCAAGTATATAGATGCATTAATTAAATAAGATATATTGTGATATCCCAACAAGTAAACATGTTCCAACAAGGAACAACATCTTCATGTTCCAACAAGGAACAAACTTCATCTTCACCTGCAACTAACAACGCTATAAGAGGGGCTGAGCAAAGCGGTAACATAGCCAAACAACGGTTTGCTAGGAAGGGTGAAAAAGGTTAGAGGCTGACATGGCAATTAGGTAGGCTTGAGCAACAGGTGGTAGGTATCGCAGCATAGCGGTAGAACGAAACAACTAGCATGGCAATGACAGTAGTGAGATCCAGGGTAGCGGTCATCTTGCCTGAAATCCCGCAAGGAAGAATAACGAGTCCATGAAGAAGATGAACGGATGAAGCCGAACCAAGCGTAGACGAACGAATCCTCACGATCGCAACGAAACAGGAACTAACAAGAAGAAGCACACAACATAGTAAACACTCCACACATGAACAAGACATGATGCACAACCAAGCATGATGCATGACAAAGCTACATGAAGCTACTCATGGCAAGGGATGATGCAAACAAGAACAACACATCAAGGCAAGTTTAAATGAGGCCGGGAACATCATATAACAATTCCGGTAAGTCCTCATATGCAAATTTCGAAATTGTTCCAGATCTGAATAAACCTTAGTTTCAAGTTGTTAAACAGCAAGTTAAGATGCACCACGATGATCTACACGAAATTCTAGTCAAGTTACATATAAAGTTCATTTAATTCGGAGCTACGGTCTAGAAGATATGAGCAAAACAAGTTAAACATGGCATTGGTGCAAAATGCATATAAACATCAAGAAAACACCTCAAAACAAGGATCCAACATGATAATATGAAACTACATGCAAAATCAAGCAAGTTTCATATAGAGCACACTCAAAACGGAGCAACGCTTCAACCCATACACCCTATACAAGCTATGACAACAATCTGTCCAAAACAGCAACTAGGCATATTGCAAGCATCAAAACAATATGCTACAGCACCTCAATATGAAAACAAAAGGCATGGGCATGATGTACAGGTAATGCATTACGAAACATGAGCACTGAGCTATCTCCAGAAATGACTAGAACATGCTCAAAATGACATGGCAAGATTGCAACTTGTAACAGTTTCAGGCATTGCAGAAATTAACATCAGGTTGCAATGTTTAGAGCTATGAAACAACATGTTACAGGAACTTATAATGGCAAACAAAGGCATGGCATGAATCTACTAATTGCATATAACAAAAGTCCTTTAGTGGCCATAAGCCAAAAAGGATCAGAAAATATAGTAACACCCATGTCAATATTGAAAGTTTATTTAACAGATTCAGCAACATGGCATGTCAAAAACTGATAACAAGTAGGCATGTTTACAAGCTCAATGCACTCACTACAGAGCCTTATATGATAAACTAAGCATACATACATCAAGAAGACATGGCCGAGAAGACATACATGGCAAGAACAATAACATAGCATACATGGATCAACCACAACAACCTTGGCGAAATTGAATAACATGTATACAATCTGCCAGGAAACATTTGATAGCAAAAGTAGAGCTCGATTGACTCAAGCTAGACTACTCCATAATTGCAAACAAGGGCATGGATGGATAGAGCAAGATATGTTTAACAAAACATCCTTACTGAAGTATCTCAAAATATGCATGGAACTCTCTGTAGCATCAAGTTAACATGGCATCAAAATATCAGCAGAGCAGGGCTGAAATCAGCAACAACAAGACACCTAGTTTGCATGCTTGTGCTAGTCACCACATTGATCACAAAAATACATGGCATACACCCCTGGAAAGATGGCATGGCATATTACAAAACACATATAGGGCTCAAGTCCATAGGATGCACACATCAATCATGGCAAAAATGACAAAAGTGCATGTTCTGATAAAAATCAGAAACTAACATCACATAGCACTCTTCTAGCAGCATTTCGGGCATCAAGATGAGCTCAAATGAAAATGATGCAATGAGATGAAATGATCTACTCTTCGAGGCGAACATTTTGACATATTACACGCGCAAAACGGATCAACGATGACAGAGATATGATGCAATGAAAATGGAACAAAATATCAAAAACTTCGGGGACTTAGTGGATTTTAACCTCTCCGAGAAAGTCAACGGGATCGGACGGAGCGGGATGACGAGATCCGGGACGGGGCTCGGCCGTTTGGATCGGGAACAGGTGGATCTCATCCACCCCGACCCGATCCGGCGAGGAGGCGGCGCCGGCGAGGATTCCGGCGATGGCCGGCGACGATGAGTGGTGGCGGCGGCGGCGGTGGGCGCGCGAAACACGCGTGGCCGCGAACTCCGGCGGCAGCGGCGCACGGGAGGCGATCGGGCGAGGCGGAGGCGGGCGGCGGCGACGAGGAACCGGCGGCGGGCGCGGCGGCTCGGCGAGCGGGAGCAGGCGGCGAGATGGCTTGCGGCGGCACGGCCGGGCGGCGGAGGCGCTGGCCGAGGGGCCGGGCGCGCGGTGTCTCGGCGGCGCCAAGCGGAGGCGAAGCTGCGGCAAGGCGGCGGCCGGCGGCGAGCGGAGGCGGCGGGCGCGGCGACGGGCTGGCGGCGGCGGCGCGCTGGCTCACATGGGCCCGATCCGGCCCCATGAACCAAGCGGAGGAGGGAGGAGAGAGAAGGTGAGGCGCGGCTGAGGTGGCGCCTTCCGGTTGGCCGGGAGCGGCGGCGGGGGTGACGTGGCGTCCCCGGATTGGTCCGGGCGACGTGGAGGGGCGGTGGACGCGTCCGGCCGCCGGGCGGACATGTCCGGCGGCGCGGGGAGGAGTTTGCTAGGGTTTGGACTGCGCGAAAAATCCGGGAGAGGCACACATATTTATAGGTAGAGGGAGCTAGGAGAGTCCAAATGAGGTGCGGTTTTCGGCCACGCGATCGTGATCGAACGACCGAGAGCATGGAGGGGAGTTAGGTGGGTTTTGGGCCAGTTTGAAAGGGTGTTGGGCTGCAACAAAAAGAGGCCTTTGCGGTTACCGGTTAACCGTTGGAGTATAAACGACCTCCAAATGATCCGAAACTTGACAGGCGGTCTACCGGTGCTATACCAAGGCCGCTTGACAAACCTCGGTCCATTCCGAGACCGTTTAACACCCGCACATGAAAAGAGGTAAAAGGGGGCGCCGGGAGACATAGGAGTGCCGGATTGCAAAACGGACAACGGGGAAAATGCTCGGAAGCATGAGACGAACATGTATGCGAAATGAGATGCACATGATGACATGATATGAAATGCAAATGATGACATGGCAAAGTGCAACACGCAAGCAAATGACATGGCAACGACGGCGAATAACTGGCGGACACCTGGCGCATCGAATCCGGGGCGTTACATTAATTAAATTTTGGACATAACACGTTTATAAAAAACTACCGGACCTAAACCAGTCTAAGGGCCTCTTTGATTCGCAGGATACTGAAAACACAGAAATGGGGAAAGTATGATGGCGATGAACCGAGATGAGGAGAACTCTACTAACTCAGTTAGAGGTTAGAGTTAGATTCTAACCCTGAACTAACTCTAAACCAAAGAGGTTTATGGATGGCAGGTTAGATTGGCAATAAATGTTCTTTCTCAATCACTGCGCAACACTGCTCACTCCAATCCAAGACCAAGTGACCAGAAGCCAGAAGCACCTATGGAGGCGATGGTCGCGAGCGGCAGTCGGCTGTGCCAAATCATCCAAGGCGCCGGCCTGCGGCCCTGCACCGTGCAGCGTTTCCAGACGATGATGGTGACCGCCGGCGTCGTAGCCCTCGCCGACGCCGGCTTCGCCTCTCGCATGGACGACATGATGGTCAAATCCATCCGCAAGTTCTCCGCCGTCAAGAAGCGTGTAGCGAAAGCTCCTACTAGTCCTGCCAGCCACCACGCTCATGCGCGAGGGAGGGGGCATTGTAGTAATCAAACTTCTTGGTCTTGTACGAGTTGACGCGACACATCAAAGCACTGCACTCGATATATGTCTTTTTACACATTTCAAATGGACTACTACATATGGATATATGTAGACATATTTTGCTTCGTATGTAGTCACTTGTTGCAATCTCTAAAAAGACTTATATTTGGAAACGAAGGCAGTACAATGCATGCATGCATGCCGTGACCTCCCTTTTGATACTTGCACGTGTTGATTTGATGCACATTGCCAAATTTTTACTATAAATTTAACTAACCAAATTTTCATGCAGGTCACACAAAAATTACGGGGCTGTTTGGATTGTGATTATGTTTGTCTTATGTTGCCACATTATTTTTCCCACACTTGCCACACTTGCCTAACTTGAGTTGCTCAAATTGTTAGACACACTTTGGCTTGCCTAAGGGAATCTTGCCACACTTTTTGTGTCTATGACATATGGGGTTCACTGCTAATAAAAAAAATTCTTGTCTTAGGTGTGGCAAATAAAAAAGACTTATATTTAGGAACGGAGGGAGTAGAAAATATAAATAATAATGCATGTTGGGGAAACCCAAGTTTCCAATAATTTTAGCTGTGGGCTTGTTCACAATTTTTACGAGGAGGTGGTTGTTCATTTATGGCGGGACTTGTACCAGACTTGAACGATACAAAGTGCGACCTGGCACCCTCAAAAAATAAAGTGCGACCTGGCGCACTGAAAGTGCAACTATTCCTAGGTGGTTTTGGTAATTCATAAAGACATATAGCTCATTGAGCTAATACTATTCCAAGATGAATATTTCAGGAAAGCTCAATGATTGGCATGGCATGGATGATGAAAGTGGATCCCTCAAAATATTAAGGACAAAGGATTGGCTCAAGCTCAAAAGCTCAAGTCTCTACATTTTACATTTTAGTGATCCAAGATCACATTGAGTCTATAGGAAAAGCCAATACTATCAAGGAGGGATGAGGTGTTGCTTAATGAGCCTCTTGCTTCATGTGCTTAGTGATATGCTCCAAAACCCTCCACTACTTTCTCACATCCACATATGACCTAAACCCAAAGTCAAACTCGGTCCTACCGATTCTATCTATCCGGCGCCACCGAGTTCAGATGTCATAGCCACTGCCACAAACCCTAGGCAAATCGGTCTCACCGATAGGGATCTCGATCTCACCGAGATGGGATTGTAATCTCTCTGTTTCCCTTCAGAACGTTTGGTCTAACCGGTGAGCGATCGTCCCACCGAGATTGCAATGTAAACTCTCTGTTTCCCTTTCGTAACTTTTCGGTCTCACCGAAAGAGCGAATCGGTCCCACCGAGTTTACCTGACCAACTCTCTGGTTAGCTGATTACCAAAATCGGTCTCACCGGCTTTGTGTAATTGGTCTCACCGAGATTACGTTATGCCCTAACCCTAACCATATCGGTCCTACCGAGATGCATGTCAGTCCCACCGAAAACCCTAACGGTCACTAGGTTTACTGAATCGGTCCGACCGAGTTTGTTGATTCGGTCCCACCGAGATTGGTAAATTGTGTATAACGGTTAGATTTTGTGTGGAGGCTATATATACCCCTCCACCTCCTCTTCATTCATGGAGAGAGCCATCAGAACAAACCTACACTTCCAACTTACCAGTTCTGAGAGAGAACCACCTACTCATGTGTTGAGGCCAAGATATTCCATTCCAACCACATAAATCTTGATCTCTAGCCTTCCCCAAGTTGCTTTCCACTCAAATCTTCTTTCCACCAAATCCAAATCCTATGAGAGAGAGTTGAGTGTTGGGGAGACTATCATTTGAAGCACAAGAGCAAGGAGTTCATCATCAACACACCATTTTTACTTCTTGGAGAGTGGTGTCTCCTAGATTGGCTAGGTGTCACTTGGGAGCCTCCGACAAGATTGTGGAGTTGAACCAAGGAGTTTGTAAGGGCAAGGAGATCGCCTACTTCGTGAAGATCTACCGCTAGTGAGGCAAGTCCTTCGTGGGCGACGGCCATGGTGGGATAGACAAGGTTGCTTCTTCGTGGACCCTTCATGGGTGGAGCCCTCCGTGGACTCGCGCAACCGTTACCCTACGTGGGTTGAAGTCTCCACCAACGTGGATGTACGATAGCACCACCTATCAGAACTACGACAAAAACATCCGTGTCTCCAATTGCGTTTGAATCCTCCAAACCCTTCCCTTTACATTCTTGCAAGTTGCATGCTTTAATTTCCGCTGCCAATATACTCTTTGCATGCTTGCTTGAATTGTGTGAAGATTGCTTGACTAGTTCAAAGATAGCTAAAATCTGCCAAAGTCTAAAATTGGGAAAAGGTTAGGTTTTTATTGGTCAAGTAGTCTAATCACCCCCCTCTAGACATACTTAAAGATCCTACAAGTGGTATCACAGCTTTGGTCTCCATTTGCTCTGATTTCCATAGCTTTTGGTGGTCATAGCCTTGGTTTCACAACCTAGGAGAGTATGGCGTCTAGCGAGGGAAATTATCACCGTAGAGGTCCTTACTTTGATGGCACTAATTTTGCTAGTTGGAAGCATAAGATGAAAATGCATATTCTCGGACATAACCCCGCCGTTTGGGCTATTGTGTGTATTGGTTTGCAAGGTGAATTCTTTGATGGGAGAGAACCAGACCGTGAAGCTAGCGCGGAAGAGTTGAAGATGCTGCAATACAACGCTCAAGCTTGTGATATCCTCTTCAATGGCTTGTGCCCCGAGGAGTTCAACAAAATCAGCCGTCTTGAGAATGCAAAGGAAATTTGGGATACTTTGATTGATATGCACGAAGGTACCGACTCCGTCAAGGAATCCAAGTTGGATGTGCTCCAAAGTCAGCTTGACAAGTTCAAAATGAAGGATGGTGAAGGTGTCGCTGAAATGTACTCTAGGCTTGCTCTTATCACAAATGAGATTGCCGGCTTAGGAAGTGAAGAGATGATCGACAGATTCATCATCAAGAAGATCCTAAGAGCATTGGATGGAAAATATGATACCGTGTGCACATTGATCCAAATGATGCCAAATTACAAAGATCTCAAGCCAACAGAATTCATTGGAAGAATTGTTGCTCATGAGATGTGACTCAAGGATAAGGAGGAACTTCACAACAAGTCAAGTGGTGCTTACAAAGCCTCATGTGAAGCCCCCACATCATCAAGTGAGAAACAAACCTTCAATGAAGAATTGAGCTTAATGGTGAAGAACTTCAACAAATTCTACAAGAGTAGAAGCAAAGAAAGAAGCTCTAAGTCAAGGTCCTACAATGACAGAAGATCTTCTAGTCGAGAGCGCAATTGCTACAATTGTGGGAGACCGGACACTATTCAATGAGTGTACGACACCCTACAAAAGAAGAAGATTCTCCCAAGAGAAGAAGTAGAAGAGAAGAATCACCACCAAGAGAGAGAAGGAGTAGAGATGATCGTTATGAACGAAGACCCTCACGGAGAAGCAAGGATTCGGAAAGGAAGGACAAGTCATCAAAGAGCTACACAAAACGAAGACATCAAGCTCATGTTGGCGAATGGGTATCCGGCTCCGACTCCGACCATCACTCCGAGAGAAGCTATCACTCCGACTCCGAATACACTCAAGATGAAGGTGTTGTCGATCTAGCACTTGTGTCAACCAACTCCTACGACATATTTGAATCACCAAATGAAGGAACTGGTAGATGCTTCATGGCCAAAGGTCCTAAGGTAACGCACCCCGAGTATGTTGATTTTAATAGTGATGAAGATGACTTGCTAGGTGATGATGATTTACTTGTTGACAACTCTAATGATGAATACTATGATGAAATGTCAATTAATCATGCTAATCAAGATGAAACGAATGACAATGATAAGGAGAAGATTGAGCGTCTAACTAAAGAACTAAACACTCTTAAGTTAGCTCATGAAACTATCTTCGAAGATCACCGAGAACTTTTAAGGGCTCATGAGAAGTTATGCTTTGAAAAGCTCAATCTTGAATAAGAGCATGAGTTCTTAAAGGCAATAAATGATGATCTCCGTAAGAAAAGTTCTTCTTACATTGCCAAGCGTTTACTCCTATCTACTTACATGCCTCAAGTCAAGTCTAGTAACAAGAACAAGAAAGATTCTTCCTCTAGTAGTAACAATAATAATGCTAAATCCAATATTGTTGCTTCTAGTAGTTCTCTTGATTCCACTAATGAACCTCTTAGCCAAGTTACACTTGAGCAAGAAAACAACTTATTGAAGGGAATTATAGAAAAGGTGTATACAAGAGCCTTGCGGGAGTAAGCAATTTGAGGAAATTATGCAAGTAAGGAAGGCACGGAAGAATCAAGGTGTTGGTTTTGAACGAAAGTTCAATGCCAATGGAGTTGAGTGGGAAGAAGATCAATACCACAAGACGAAGTTTGTTCCTCAACAAGAGAAGTATGATCCTACTTCCTTCAAGGGAACACAAGCACAAGATGATCTTCCACCACAAGACCACAAGAACAAAGACAAGGACAAGCTTCAAGAGGAGATTGATGCATTTGAAGAAGCACCTAAGGCCTTGGTCAAGTGGGTTCCCAAGACTACGTCAAGTTCTACTTCAGCAAGTACAACTACTACACCAAGGATTCCCATCAAGATGATGTGGATCCCGAAGAAGAAGAACTAGAGAGTTCTTGAGGGTGACTCCGCCAACATTATTCACTCATATCATTATGGCGAGGACAAGTGCAATCAACTTCCATATCTTGCACTAGTTCAAGGAGTCAAAAACCCTCATGTTGGTAAGGCAAGGGACAAGGTAACCTAAAGTTTTCATGGACATCGTTTTGTGTGTGCATCACTCTATGTCTATGGATATTCTTGTTTGTTCCTTGTGGGACTAACCCATGTAGGTATTGAAAGTGCAACTCACTCCAAACGATTGCTCCAAACGATCTACATCAACATTGAGCATCCACATCTTCAACACCTACATGAAGTCATCATCGACAAAACCCAAGGTTAGTTCATCCCTCCAAGGGGGGATCTCACATCTAGGGGGAGCTTAACTCTAAGAATTGAGTCAAAGCAACTCTAATGATGTGAACACATAAATGCTTTATGTAAAAGTGGTAACCCCACTTGAGCTTAAACGATGAGTATGACCTATGATCAAATGTTCTCATTTGACTCCTAAGTCAATATACTCATATATAGATGACCTAGTCATCGCCAATTGTTTGATAGATGCTAGAATTGGTTGTGCATGCTTTGTCACATATTTCATTTGTCATTTTGTTGTGTGAGCATGTTGGTTGCATATTTTACTCATTCGAGGACATCCACTTGTTGTTTTGATTGATTGGCTTCTTTTTCTTTGGCCAAGTGGATGGACAAGAATGCCTAAGAACCTTCTCTAGCCATCTATGCTTTTCTCGTCTCAAACTCTATTCATGCTACATCACAAAATTTGATCAAGTCGATTCGAACCACTCGTGTGAGGAGCACTTTCGAGTCCCGATTCGTCATAGACTTAAACTTCCAAAACTTCTTTGTGATTTTCGGTCTGACCGATTCCTCCATTTCGGTCATACCGAGATTACTAAGTCGATCTAGGTTTTCACCTCGGTGCAACCGATTTGTACTTTTCGGTCACATCGAGTTGCTGTAACTGTTAACAGTTATGCATCTCGGTGCCACTGAGTTGTACCACTCGGTCACACTGACAGGGTCGGGCTATATATTCGCACGAGCAAATTTTGGAAAACTTTCTCCGAAACTTCTCGCCCGCAGATAGCTCGCTCTGCCAACTGGGTCTACGGATCGTTGACTTCGTCGCCAGCCGCCTCCTGTCGCTGGTCTCCGCCGCCGTCAACGGAATTCTCCTCCGCCGTTGCCGCCGTAGCGAGTTCCTGCCGAACTAGGGTATGAACTCGATCACAGTGCTTTCCTCATCCGATTCTTAGCACATTGTGTTCGTTATGCATCTTTCCATGATTGCAACACTCCTATCCAGTCAAATCAATCCTTAGAATAGTTGTGATTCGAAAATTTAGGGTTAGGTTTCCGCCGAAACCATCTCGGACCCACCGAATTGAAAAACTCGGTCCCACTGACTTGGCTAACGCCATTGCATTAGTAAGTCTCGGTCTGACCGAGAATTGCTAATCGGTGTGACCGATTTTAGAACTTTGTGAAACCCTAGCAGTCTCGGTGCCACCAACTGTGACTCGGTCGACCGAGTTCACTAGTTTAGGTTCCAAAACTGCTTGGTGTCACCGAGTTTGAAAATCGGTAGATCCAAAATGCTTTCATGGGAAACTAAAACTAAGTTTTTGAATCATTCTTTGCAAAAATCTCTGCATTTTGTGATGCTTATCCACTCTACCTCATCTATAACTATTCACAGGGTCAGCAGTCAGTGTGAGCAGCATGTCAGACCAAAGTGATAGCCAGAACAAATCTGAAGAGCAGATCCAATTGAGTGAGGGCACTAGTCCCTCCAGCAGCTCATATGAGGGGAGCAGAAGCACTCCCAGCAACTTGCCCAAGGCTGCCAAGGAAGAAGAAGACCTCAGAGTCTGAGGATTAAGATTATGTGGCAGTTGAGGATGAGGCAAGCTCCAAGAAGAAAGTGCTTAAGAGGGAGTTCAGCTCATCAGCAGTTAAGCCTGGTTTGAAGATCAAAAGGCCAGCAGGTAGACAACCAATGTCCAAAGCCAGAGTGTCTACTCAAGCTCCTTTGGAATCCCAACCCAAAGAGCCTACTGCTGCTGAAGGAAAGAGAAGGAAGGAAAGGGTCAAGAAGACCATGGCCAGAGTGATTGGGAAGCCTTCCATGATGGAAGAGGAAGAAGAAGAATAGGTTGCAGAACCAGCACCCAAGGCACAAAAGCTGATGGGTGATGCTATCAAATCAGGGGCTGCAACTTCAAAGCCCAAAGCTGCCCCAAGCCCAAGAATGCACCCAAGAGGAATACCAGAGCATACACATGGAATCTGAAAAGAACAAGGCCCCAATGCACGAGGTTGATGCCGAGGAAGATGAAGAAGGGCAGGTCCTAAGGAAGCTCAAACCCAAGATCCCAGACCACAATGATGCACATCCTGTGGCTGAGAACATGAAGATCAGGAGATATCATGGGTTGAGGCTATGGAGAGAGGCAGATCCATATGCCGCCAGGAGAAGGACTGCTGTAGATTACAGGTTCCACACCAAGGAGCAGCAGGACTTCTATGAGACTATTTTGTTGGATAAGAAGCCCATAGTTTGTGACATGAGATGGGTCGACTGGACCTACATGCAGGAGAATGCAGAACACTACCCTGGAGTATATGACAGCTTCAGTGCGTGTGGAGTTGCAGATTTTGTTGGGCAGAAGCTCACAAACTGGAACGATGAGCTCATCATGCAATTCTACTCCGCGGCACACTTCTATCCAGATGGCAGGATAGTTTGGATGTCAGAAGGAACCACATACCAGTCTACCATAGAGGAATGGGCAAGTCTGATCAATGCCCCAAAGGAAAGTGAAGATGACTTGGACATTTATGGCAAGAAGAAGATGGATCATAACTCAATGTCACAGATGTACAAGGAGATCCCAGATTATGCACTTGAGTCCTTCAAGTTTGGATCAGTCCATTTTCTGTTGTCAGGGCTGCCTACGATCAACTGGATCTTAAGGCATACTCTGTTGCCCAAATCAGGTGACCATAATATGATTAGAGGGCATGCAATCAATTTGCTTCACGATTTTGATGTGCCTCAAAAATTCAAGGTCATGAGCCTCATAGTTGAGACTATTAAGAGGACAGCAGCAGACCAGAAGAGGAGCTATGGATATGCCCCACAGATTCAGGAGTTGATAAACTCGAAGATGGGCACAGGGAAGTATCTATTGGATAAGGAACACATGGTTCTCTATCCTGAATTTGAGGACAATCGAGTTGTCATGACTGAGAATGAACCATCATCAGTGCAAGCTCAAGAGAGGAAGGAGAAGGCAAGGCAAGAGAAGGCTGCCAAGATGCCCACTCTAGCAGAGGCATCGGAGTACTTTTTCAAGAACAAGCAGGAGCAACTTGGTTACTTGATAGCATCAACTCTGCGGATTGAGAAGGGGTTGGCCACCCTAACTCCCCCACATCATCTACGACGTCAACCATACTCTTCGGACGGTAAAATCCTTAAAAAGAGACGAGGCTCTGATACCAATTGAAAGGATCGATATGGTTGACTAGAGGGGGGGGGGGGTGAATAGGCAACTAACAATTTTTAAGCTTTTCTTTACCAATTTAAACTTTGCAATAATAAAGGTTGTCTAGATGTGCAACTAGGTGGACAACCTATATGATGCAATAACGTTAGCACACGAGCAAGCAAGGATAAGAACACAAATAAACTTGCACAAGTAAAGGGATGAGATAACCAAGAGTGGAGCGGTGGAGACGAGGATGTGTTACGAAGTTCCTTCCTTTTGAGGAAATCGTCTCCGTTAGAGCGGTGTGGAGGCACAATGCTCCCCAAGAAGCCACTAGGGCCACAGTATTCTCCTCACGCCCTCACACAATGCGAGATGCCGTGATTCCACTATTGGTGCCCTTGAAGGCGGCGACCGAACCTTTACAAGCAAGGTTGGGGCAAACTCCACAACAACCGGAGGCTCCCAACAACAACAACAACCACGAAGCTTCACCACAATGGAGTATGGCTTCGAGGTGACCTCAACCGTCTAGGGTGCTCAAACACCCAAGAGTAACAAGATCCGCAAGGGATAAGTGGGGGGAATCAAATTTCTCTTGGTGGAAGTGTAGATCTGGGCCTTCTCAACCAATCCCGAGCAAATCAACAAGTTTGATTGGCTAGGGAGAGAGATCGGGCGAAAATGGAGCTTTGAGCAACAATGGAGCTTGGGGGAAAGAGGTGAGTCAACAAGGAAGAAGACGACCCCTTTATATAGTGGGGGAACACATCCAACCGTTACCCCACTAAACAGCCCCGCACAGAGCGGTACTACCGCTAAGGAAGGGCGGTACTACCGCTGAGGGCGGTACTACCGCTCCCTACCTAGCGGTACCACCGCGCTAAAGAGAGAGGCAGGCCACTGGCCACAGAGCGGTACTACCGCGGGAGCAGAGCGGTACTACCGCTCCTACTGCCGCAACTAGTGCCGCAAAACCCGACACGAGAAAACATCATCTCGAATCGAGGCGGTAGTAGGCGCGGTACTACTGAGGTAGTATAGTCGAAGCCCGCGAGCGGTACTACCGCTCATCGGAGCGGTACTACCGCTCTGGGGAGCGGTACTACCGCTTGGGGACTTCGGCGGTACTACCGCTGTAGGTCGCGGTACTACCGCTGGCACAGGGCGAAACCGGAACGAACGAGAGAGGGGCAGCTCCAAAGATGCGAAAGGAAAACGACGGGTGATAAGGATGTGTACGTGTTTATTCCAACCTAGTCATACCAAAGCGGATCCCCTCTTAATAGTACGATGACTCCTACGAAACTAGTCCACCAACAACGAACCGCAGAAGCTACACCGTCTTGAATAAAAACACCGAGGGAAGGAAATCGTCTCGTGCCAATGGATGATCTTCTGAAAGAACTTAACGCACACGATTAGTCCGCAAAAGCATTGTCATCAATCACCAAAACCACTAGGGAATAAATATGCCCTTACAGTCATCAATTACCAAAAAGGGGGAGATTGAAAGTGCAACTATCCCTAGATGGTTTTGGTAATTCATAACAACATATAGCTCATTGAGCTAATACTATTCCAAGATGAATATTTCAGGAAAGCTCAATGATTGGCATGGCATGGATGATGAAAGTGGATCCCTCAAAATATTAAGGACAAAGGATTGGCTCAAGCTCAAAAGCTCAAGTCTCTACATTTTACATTTTAGTGATCCAAGATCACATTGAGTCTATAGGAAAAGCCAATATTATCAAGGAGGGATGAGGTGTTGCTTAATGAGCCTCTTGCTTCATGTGCTTAGTGATATGCTCCAAAACCCTCCACTACTTTCTCACATCCACATATGACCTAAACCCAAAGTCAAACTCGGCCCTACCGATTCTATCTATCCGGCGCCACCGAGTTCAGATGTCATAGCCACTGCCACAAACCCTAGGGAAATCGGTCTCACCGGTAGGGATCTCGGTCTCACCGAGATGGGATTGTAATCTCTCTGTTTCCCTTCGTAACGTTTCGGTCTAACCGAAGTGAGCGACCGGTCCCACCGAGATTGCAATGTAAACTCTCTGTTTCCCTTTCATAACTTTTCGGTCTCACCGAAAGAGCGAATCGGTCTCACCGAGTTTTTGTAATCGGTCTCACTGAGATTACGTTATGCCCTAACCCTAACCATATCGGTCCTACCGAGATGCATGTCAGTCCCATCGAAAACCCTAACGATCACTAGGTTTACTAAATCGGTCCGACCGAGTTTGTTGATTCGGTCCCACCGAGATTGGTAAATTGTGTGTAACGGTTAGATTTTGTGTGGAGGCTATATATACCCCTCCACCTCCTCTTCATTCGTGGAGAGAGCCATCAGAACAAACCTACACTTCCAACTTACCAGTTCTAAGAGAGAACCACCTACTCATGTATTGAGGCCAAGATATTCCATTCCAACCACATAAATCTTGATCTCTAGCCTTCCCCAAGTTGCTTTCCACTCAAATCTTCTTTCCACCAAATCCAAATCCTGTGAGAGAGAGTTGAGTGTTGGGGAGACTATCATTTGAAGCACAAGAGCAAGGAGTTCATCATCAACACACCATTTGTTACTTCTTGGAGAGTGGTTTCTCCTAGATTGGCTAGGTGTCACTTGGGATCCTCCGACAAGATTATGGAGTTGAACCAAGGAGTTTGTAAGGGCAAGGAGATCGCCTACTTCGTGAAGATCTACCGCTAGGGAGGCAAGTCCTTCGTGGGCGACGGCCATGGTGGGATAGACAAGGTTGCTTCTTCGTCGACCCTTCGTGGGTGGAGCCCTCCGTGGACTCGCGCAAACATTACCCTACGTGGGTTGAAGTCTCCATCAACGTGGATGTACGATAGCACCACCTATCGGAACCACGACAAAAACATCCGTGTCTCCAATTGCGTTTGAATCCTCCAAACCCTTCCCTTTACATTCTTGCAAGTTGCATGCTTTAATTTCCGCTGCCAATATACTCTTTGCATGCTTGCTTGAATTGTGTGAAGATTGCTTGACTAGTTCAAAGATAGCTAAAATCTGCCAAAGTCTAAAATTGGGAAAAGGTTAGGTTTTTATTGGTCAATTAGTCTAATCACCCCCCCTCTAGACATACTTCAAGGTCCTACACACACCGTAACACCACTTGGAACAAGCGGGTAGCTATCTCAAAAAACAATCAACAACTAAGAAAACGGCGACCTGGCACGTAGTACACAATTTTAAACGATTGTTTCGATGGAGTGAAAAAGGAAAACTACCCCACTACGTATATATAGGCCGGAGCCTCCGCGCTTGCTTGCTAGGGTTGCTCTATTCACACACTCTCATCCTCTCCAGATCTAAACAAGATAGGGGTAGTAACACTGTCTTTCTCTCTTCAAAAAACACGGTCTTTCTATCCTCACCGCTGGTCACAGATCCGGACGTATCCCCCTCCGCCGGTGAAGGGGAGGAGGGGCAGCGTTTAGGCCGTCGTCGATAGCGAGGGAGGAGAGCCACTGCCGGCCGCACCGTTATCTCTGGCCGAGCGCCGGCGCGAGAGGTCCTCCGATCCCTTCGTCGTTGCCCTAGTGTGGTCGGATTCGGCCTCCCGCCGCCCACCTATCCACATCCCGACGACCTTCAGGTATATCTTCCTTCGAAACCGCCTTAGCTCTACTTCCCCAGCTCGCTACGTCGCTGCATGTGCATCATTTTCTACTTCTCAGCTCCTCTCGATCGTATGGTCCAACATCACCTATTTTTTTCTTCTATTGTTAGAGGTAAAGCTACTTCATGGAGTCGAATCTTGTACTTGGTTCAAACAAGAAATAAAGTGGGGTGGGGAATTTAGTATGTAGTACATCGGACTTGGTACAAACAGGAAGGAAAGGGGTGAAAGTAGTACATCGGTCATCCAACGGTATCTTAGTTGAAAAGGGAAATATAGGGTAACGCTGTACACAGTGGTATGACCAGGACTAGATTTGCTATCCACACATAGGAGTAGGTGGCTAGAGTGAACAAAAATGGGACCAACCCAGATATGTTTCTTGGATGTTTGTTTCTCGAGGCAACAAACTATGAATCACCACTTTATGCCCCTGTTTAGGTACATGGTGCTGGACTGCAGGTGCACCCACTGTCCCATGCCCTTATACCAAATATTTAGCTGTTCTTAATCTAATGCCCCTGGTAAAAATGAAGCCATGCCACTATTATAAGCCATGACAAGTTTAGCCAAATATTGTTGCCTGTAATTGTTTGAGACTCATTGTTTCCTCTGTAGCTTTTTGTGCAAACAGGATATCCATTTCACACAGTTGTTGTTGTGACCTTTTGGTGCCTTTGCACAAAACTCTTCTTAAAAGAAGTGACTTTTGTCTTGTTTAACTGGAATGTCGAAATGGAACAGTTGGTTCATTTCGTGGAACTGCACAAAGGGAGATCTGTGTTCCAATCCTCATCATCCATATTGGCACCATAACCTTCCTTTAGGTAAGAATGATATTTAATGCATGTGTTCATCTCTATTTTGCGACTGCCATGAGAAAATAATGCTATTTTTTACTAGTACACTTGTACTCCCTCACTGACAAAACCAATTCTGAAATAGAAGGCCAATCATGTACTTGGTTTCACCAACTGGTGAGGAGACTGAGAAACAGAGCATGAAGAGGAAGAAGAAGAAGAGTAAACAGTGCCAAGGCGATCTTGCTAAAGCCAGAGGCCTCAGTCGAGGCCATTCAAGGGCTCCGGCAACGACTACCTTACATGTGAGACGATCCTCCTGCAACGACTACCTTACATGTGAGACGATCCTCTAGGGAGCCCTTCCACTTCTGTTGTCTCACTTAATTAATTAGGAGTACTTAAGTACCACTAATTTATTGCTACCTAATTTTCCTGTCGGAGTTAAACAAATCTTTAGTAGCACCCTATGCTGAATCATGTACGTGTGTATGTTTGTCTATGAGGTGAATCATCTGGTGGAGCAGGGAGGGAATGCTTACTTTACCCATTAAGATAATGAGGGTGCTTCTATTTGTTAGTGTATGTTTCATCAACTAGTCCCACTATTACAGTAATCTCACTCTCTCAATATATGTGCCAACAGGGATGCTCGATTTTGGTGGAACTGCACAAAAAACTTTGGGTGCTTCATTTCCTTGACAGCTTCCTTCCTTTCATGTTAGTCACTAATCTCGGCTTGCATTCTTCCATTGTTGTCAGTCGCTTGGCTTATCTCAGCTTCCAGTCAAAGGAAATAGTAATTGATATGCTACCTCACGCAGGTTGGTACTGGTCTTTATACTGATTATTGTGCTTGTCATATGTATTGGTAATTTGGTATTGTGCTACTGTTTGCCGATTTCATAAAGGAGTAACTTGGAGCCTGAACTCGCAGGCAAACCATTACATCGGGTGATTTCAGTAGAACTGCACAAAAAGATTAGATGGACAGGTACTTATGCTGCTGCTATGTACTCCAAAGTTCACTCAGACAAGCATCGATGTTGACAAGAAGAAGTGTCGATATTCATTCAAGTATCAACCGGTGTCAATCAATTGTCAAACTCCAAGTATTAGGAGAGTGAACGCCAAAAATATTGCTTGGCGCATAGCCTAGAAAAACGCAGTCCAGTCTTTGGTCCCAACTTGTGCCTTTTGGTTATCTGCACATATGGTAGCGAACTGTATGGCATGGAGTCGAAAGATTCTAGACATGTTGGTTGACGCGTATATTCATCTGGCAGATTAATCGATCACGCACGCCGAGGATGCTCCATTTCAGTTGAACTGCACAAAAAATTGGGTGGTTCATTTTCTCAACCGCCTCCTTTCTAAATGCGCAATGTAGAATTTTGGCAAGATCTGAGGACCAAGATGAGCGATAAACTAATTGGATGAAAGTAGTGGCCAAGTTGCTCAAACCTCCCTCGACACGAGGCCACTATTGAGGATAAACCTACAAGCAAAGTTCAGATTATCTCATGCTTGCCTCTTATGTACTCGAAAGTTTACTCAGAGAAGCATTAATTTTAGCAAGAAGTACATCCGATTGAACACCATTTACCGATCTGCAATGTAGAATTTTGGCGAGCTACAGGACCAAGATGAGCCAGTAAACTAGTTGGATGAAAGTAGTGGCCAAGTTTCTCAAACCTCCCTCGGCACGAGGCCACTATTTGAGGATAAACCTACAAGCAAAGTTCAGATTGTCTGTGCTGCCTCTTATGTACTCGAAAGTTTACTCGTACAAGCATTAATTTTAGCAAGAAGTACCTCCGACTGAACACCATTTACCAGTCTGTACCCTAGGTAATTAAAGTTCCTCCATGGATCATATTGGCTGTGATCTCGATCATTTGGATGCATAAACATACTGAACATGTGTATATCTGAATCTTCTTGTGAATTATCTATGAATATTGTTGTGTGATCTATCAATCATTTGGATCCATAGATATGCTGAACTTGTGTATATATGAATCTTTTGAGTTGTTGATAGTGAATGTTGGCTATGAATATGAGCGTGTCCTGTGAACCTGAGTTTGATCTGAATGTTTACCTTTTACATTGTGCTTATGTGTGAACTTGTTAGTATGCCTACTGTGGGGTATGTGACGTGTGGGTGTCAACGGCACACCTTCTTCCCGAGAAGAATTGCACCTGCTTTGTTAGGGTAGCAATGGCGCATCAGCTCTTTTTAATATTTTTGCTCTGTCTTTCCTCCTCCCCTGCTCAACCCCTGTCGTAATGTTTTCGGCCTCAAAACAAACATAGTATTGCGTTGTTTTTGGGGCTTGATGAAAAATCGAGTGCTGGTGTCTGTAGGTTGGCCCGCCCAGCAAATGGGCTGCTGGTCCACCACGGACTAGGAGGCTAAAAATACAAGTTGTATGGTGCAGAGGCAAGTAAAAAAGCGCCATCGAGAGCCATCCACTGAAGAAAAAAATCTCTCCTGATGTGCTTATTCAGTCGTGCCGGCGGCCCCCTCTATAATCCAGTTCGCTCGGGGATCTGGTATCATTATTTTCCAGAGGGCGAACAAGTATCAGCTAGGCCTAGGTTTTGTATTTTAACATGCGTAGCCCACGACATACGGGTGACAATGGTTTCAACTTATTGTTTGAGGTCCATACCAGCATATGGGCTTTTCCTTAAAGATCGGCAGCCCAATGTATTTTTTAACCACATTATATATATTTATATTATTAGTATTATCGTATATTTTATAGAGACTTATATATACATTATGAAAACATGCCACGTGTTATTAACTTATAAAAGTAAATGTTTAACAGAAGTTGGCAAGGAAAATCCTGGTTGTTTTTGACTCACAGGCAAGGAAAATCCTTGTGATTGCGTACAAAAGCTTGCGAAGATTTTAAGGACCAATGTAATAATAATGCGCTCATTTTTATTTTGAGCAATAACTCGCTAATTTGTTAATTATGTATATAAAAAAATGTGCCTCTCCGGTTTATTTTTGATATTAATTGCTCCTTCTAACATAACATTATATATATAACGAGCCCAGCTAATTCGTGTATTTGAAGTGCAAATGGGCTGGGATTTCTTAGATAATATAAATGGGCCGCATTGATGCAAAATTATTTGTTCACCCAACCCAGCAAATGGACTGTACATTCTAGAAAACAAGGGTTAAATATATGCCACATTTTTGTAGGCTGACATGTGGGCCAATAGGTCGAAGCCTACACAGGGCGTTGTCAACTTGGTCGGCATGCACCTTCAATCTCTCGTTTTCTTCCTCCAGCGTCGCCGGGACCGCCTGGTCCGGCCTCCGGCGCCTAGCGGCTCTGCTTAGCACGCATCGCTATAAAGCGCTACCCCACCGTCGGCCAGGCTATCCCTCCACGCCTCCTGTTAATCTCCACCGACTGCAGCCCCACGCCACACTAGAACCTATTATAACCCTTCTCCTCCACTCAATCTGCCACTGCACTGCCGCGTCTTCCCATCTCCGAGTCGTTCCCGTCCGGGGCCTCGCCGTCGTCCACCGCCTCGCCGTCGTCCACCGCCTCACTGCGCTCGTTGCGCGTGGTCAACAAACGAGAGTCATCGGAAGAGGACTGTACGTGGAGAGCCTGATGGATGGGACCCATGAGGTCCATGGTCGCACGCAAGGAAAGTTCCTGCTTATTAAGATGGAAAAAATGTTTCCTCCACCTGACAGTTGGGACCCACCGGCTGTATCTTCGCACGGAAGGAAGTGCCTCCTTGTTATGCGAAAAAAATTATTCCTCCCGTTGATAGCTGGGACCCGTCAGATTTGGTGGCTGACTTGTGGGCCTACTAAGCGGACGTGTACGCATGGCTTTGTCAACTTAATCAATGAATGATTCTAGCAGCTGGACCTTTGGATGTTAATCCAACAGCCGTGCTCCTTCTTCAACCTCTGTTCTTGCTCCTCTCCCCCGTGGGCGGCACCGCGGCTGTGCTGCCGCGCTCCCGAACCAGTCAAGTTTCCCACGCCTCTCCATCTGAGACTCCACTGCCCCGTCTTCCCCATCTCCGGGTCGTTCCAGTCTGGGGCCTCGCCATCGTCCACCGGCCTTTGGTGTGCTCGGCACGGTATGGTCAACGTGGTCAACAACCGAGAGTCATCGGTACATGACTGTACGTGAGAGGCTGACAGTGGGGTCGCACCACGCCCATGGACGCATGCATGCAACGGAATGCGACAAGGTCAACGTGGTCAAGGAACGACTTCCGTCGGAAGTGTACTGTACGTGGAGAGGCTGACAGCTGGGTCCACACCCGCAACAAAGAAGTGCCTCCTTATTACGAGGAAAATAATGATTCCTCCACCTAACAGCAGGGACCCACCGGACGGGCCACCGTATTTTGCGAAAAAATGTTTCCCCCCTGACTGCTGGGACCCACCGGATGGGTCACCGTATTTTGCAAAAAAAAACGTTCCCCCCGCTGTCAGCACGGACCCATCGGATGTGCCTCCTTATTACGCAAAAAAATGAATACTCCCCCTGCTAGTTGGGACCCACCTTGGTGGGTGGCTGACTTGTGGGCCTACTAAGTTGACGGGGATGGAGTGCTTTATCAACTTAGTCAATATGAACGATTCTAGCTCCAGTGACCGTACGATGTCCATCCAACGGCCGTAGTGCTTCTTTGACCTCTGGTCTTATTGCTCCAGCCACCCAAAGCAGCGCCGGTCGTGCCGCATCCTCCTGCCTCCCGTGGCAGGCTATGCTGTCGCGGAGGCCTCACCGCCCCCTACTATTCCCACCGCTGGCCAGGCCCTGCGGCGACGGCAACCTCACACCACAGCCGAACCAGTGAACCTCGTACTCCTCTTCGCGGGCTTCCACCGCGCGTCTTCCCGGCTCGCGATCGTCCCTTCCCAGGCCTCGCCGTCATCCACCGCCTGGTGCTCTCGGCGGCGTGGTCAATATGGTCAAGCGACTTCCATCGGGCGTGGATCAGATGTGGAGAGGCGATACCGGGTCCATGGCTGCGGGAAGGAAGTGCCTCCTTATTACGCGCAAAATAATTATTCCTCCACCTGACAGCGGGGACCCACCGGACGGGACACCGTATTTCGTGAACACCGGACAGGACACCGTATTTCGTGAAAAAAATGTTTCCCCCTGAGTGCTGGGACCCACCAGCTACATCTTCGCACGCAAGAAGTGCACGGCGGTCGGGACCCACCTGGTCAAAGCATCGTGGCGTTGTCATTCTGGTCGTGACGTGTACGCATATACCGGTCGATGTATAGCGCGCCGCCGTGTCGTAGTAGAGGCGCGCACATAGCATGTACACGCACGCATAAACGCCGGGTGCAAGAAAGTAAATCTGACCACGTCACGTACATCGGGCGGGGTCTCGAACGCCTACTCGTGCGTACGCACGGCCAGGGCTCGTGTACATGGCTGGGTCAAAACAGAGAAACTGCATCGTCGTCGTGTTCATGGGGAGCCAACCGGCTGGGTCGGAATGGAATGTGTCATCGTGTTCATCGGGAGGGCTTGGACGGAACATCCGATGGAAACGAGGCCTGGCGTACCGCAGAATGGAGGAAACGGCCTTGTGTTCGACCGCCATGTTTGAAACAGGATCTTGTTCGCCGGGAGGGGTGCAGCGTGCATCAAAAGCGGAGTAAACGGACCTCCTCACGGTCGAAACGGGGTCCCGTTGATCGGGAGGGTGTGGCGTGCCGTAAAGCGGAGAAGCGGACTTGTGTTGGAGCGCTACGGTCGAAACAGGGGTCCTGTTCATCGGGAGGTGTGTGGCGTACCGCAAAACGGGACTCCACGGGATACTATTCATCTCCACCGTCGACCCCCTCCAGCCTCCACGGGCTACTGTTCATCCATCGCCCACCTCCTCCATCCTGCACCTGCGACTGTTCATCCACGGGCTCTTGTTCATCCATCCTCCACCGCGCGCTATTCCCCCGGCTACTGTTCAACCAGCCCTCTCCACGGGCTCCTGTTCAACCACCCCTCCACGGGCTACTATTCATCCTGCCCTCCACCGTCTATTGTTCATCCTGCCCTCCACGGGGTGGTCCTGTTCATCCTGCCCTCCACGGGGTCCTGTTCATCCAGCCCCAACCGGCTCGATCGATCAGTGTACTGTTCATCCAGAGGCAACACCACGGGGTCCTGTTCATCCAACCCCCCCCCGCAACGCTCACTGTTCATCCAGAGGCAGCATGGATCAGCTTCAGTTAGCAGTAGTAGCGAAGGAATCACCCGATCGAGTTCAGTTAACAGCCATCGATCGATCACTCAGGTTCAGTAACACGTAGCCTGCAGTGCAATCCTCGGGTTCAGTTAGAGCCCAACGCCTTGCTCGGGTTCAGTTAGAGCCCAACGCCTCGCACACACGTGTGTACATACGAGAGAAACACGCATCGCTCGGCCCCCGACCACCCACCATAACCGGGGACTCCCCGATATTTTCCGCGCTCTCGCTTCTACCACGGTTTTTTCCGTCATGGACGGCCCAAAAATGTCATGCAGCTGCGTCCCCGGCCCGCCCAGGATGAAAAGCCCATTTTCTGTCATGATTTTTTGTCATAGAAGTAGGACCCCACCACATCTATGATGATACCGGTTTTGTCACAATGTCGTCATAGAAGTGTCATAAGTATGGCAGAAAAGATTTTCGTTCGGCCCAAAATGTCACAGATGTGTCTTTTTTTGTAGTGATTGATCTAAAAAGCCCTCTCTTCAATATTTTTTATACAACATTCCTTTTGAATAAAGCCAAACAAAGTGTGGCCAACAAATTATTTTAAAATTTCTACATATATACAACACTAAAAGTCATATGGAGGAGTATGAATGTTAATTTGCATTGCATGGTGCACCCAATGATATTTATTCTGCACTATGGATTTTTTATATTTTTATACTATATATAAAGTTTGTCATAATAAAGAGAAACGAAGAGCATCTCTCTCTCCATCGCATACACCCCCTCTACACCCCTTTCACGTATGCACACAAACTATCTCCAGGTGTTGGGTTCTACGGTAGGGCGCGTCGACTACAAATTAAAATTTCCTACGTGCAGAACAACCAAGAACATGCTACGGGAGATGGATCACAGTTTGCTACCACTAGACGCACAGTGCCGTGCAGCGGAAGAAGAGTCGGGGCAGTGCGTCCGCGTGGATCGTCTCCTCCTCGTCCGATCTCCCTCGAACAGCCAGTCGTCGGTTCCCATGTACAGGTTCACCAGAGCGGTGCAAGTGCACCGCCTCTAAGGGTATTCGCGCATGCAGGAGGAACGTCATGCGCGGACAGCTAGGTCCGATCACACAACCGGCGGCGAGTGGAGGTGTGTATTCGCAACACATGCAAAACCCTAGTGACAGCACTGAAGCGAAAAACCGCATGAGTGTGCCGCACCCCACTTTATATAGGCGTCCATCGCGGGCTCAACACTTGGGCCTCGCACGGGCCCTAAAGCCCATAAGTCTACTCGGCCACAATCCGAATACAGCTCGGATCACATCCGACCAGTGTCCCCAGATCTGACCTCGTAGGTTCCGTCCCTTAAGCGCACGACCCCTTAGGTTCAAGCCGGCTTGGTCGCAGTTCGGATCACCTCCGAACTGCACGGTTGGTAGCGGCCCCTAGCAAGGCATTCCGAACACCAAGCAGACTATGAAGCTGGTTAGGCGAACCTGTACATCATACTTCCATTCCTTTTTCCATGCGATATATGTTGTCGGGCTCAAGGTGAGTCTGTCATCCTTGTGCTAGCTCGACCTTTTGTCGTTCCAGTGATGCCGACCACAAACCCGATTATCTCATAATCCTTGTCGCATGGACATGCTTATCCTGGTCGGATCACACGAGGGGCGAGGGAGTCCTGGATTAGGGGGTCCCTAGGCGTTCAGGCTATGTGACGTAGGCCGGACTGGTGGGCCATGAAGATGCAATATAGAAGGCCTTCTCCTATGTCCGGATGGGACTCTCCTTGGCGTAGAAGGCAAGCTTGGCATTCGGATATGAAGATTCCTTTCTCTGTAAACTAACTCTGTACAAACCAACCCTAGGCCCCTCTGGTGTCTATATAAGCCAGAGGGTTTAGTCCATAGCGATCATCATAATCATATGGGCTAGACATCTAGGGTTTAGCCATTACGATCTCGAGGTAGATCAACTCTTGTAATCCACATATTCATCCAAGTCAATCAAGCAGGAAGTAGGGTATTACCTCCGTTAAGAGGTCCCAAACCTGGGTAAACATCGTGTCCCCTGCCTCCTGTTACCTTCGATCCTTAGACGCAAAGTTCAGGACCCCCTACCCGAGATCGGCCGGTTTTGACACCGACATTGGTGCTTACATTGTGAGTTCCTCTATGTTGTCGACAGATGGTTCGGTGGCTCGTTCGATCATCTACAATAATGCTGTTTCGAAGGAGACTTTAGTCCCGGGCCAAATCTTCGTATTCGGCGGCTTCAAATTGTGTGCCAACTCGATTGGCCACCTTGAGCAGATCCATAGCAACGCCCCTGGTGATTGGATCAGTTTCCGGAACCTAAACTATATCGCCGATATCCGAGGAGACTTGATCTTCGAAGGATTCACGGCCACGACCGCCGCTCTGGCCTTAGATCCGGAGCGGACAACCGGGTCCGAAGACGGGAACTTAGAGCCCGCTGGACTCTCTACCATTATGGAACTCGCAACCGGAGATCCGGTGGGGATGGCGTCATCAGCAAACCCAAAAGCGAAACAAACTCACCTTGTCACTAAAGTGCCAGACTCTCCCTCGGACTCTAAATCCGAACTCCCGAGGTCCGCCATAAGCGGGCGCGGCCAGGAGGCCCTTACCCTGGCCGGCCCCACAGACCCTCGCCTCTCTGTCCAAACCTCGCTTCTAAATGAGGCCCTGGACTTAAATGTGATCCCTCGCCATCGCAGAGGAATCGCCTCCGAATTACACCCAACCCGATTAGGGGCTGAGAGCGGGGAATTTTATGTTCCCCCCACCACCCACTTCATAGCCACTGTCGAGGATCTAACCGACATGCTGGATTACGCCTCCGAAGACATCGACGGCATGGACGATGATGCCGGAGACGATCAAAGCCAAAACCCTCCGTTTATCGGACGTTGGGCGGCCACCTCCATATACGACGTATACATGGTTGATACACCAAAAGAGGATGATGAGGACGGCAAGAAGGATCCGGTTGAGGACAAGCATGCCGAAGCACCTCCAAAACGTCGACGTCAACGGCTCCGCTCAAAATCGCTTCGCAAAAAAGACAGCAATACCGACACCGAAGACAATAACACTCCGGAAAATGCCAAAGACCCCGAAGCCCCTGTCGAGCCAACATCCGAACAGGATGATTGGGAGGACGGCCAAATCATCCCCGATGATCCAGTCGGGAACGAGGACTTGGAGGATAGTAACTACCTGCCGACCTCCGAAGAGGATGTGAGCCTCGGCGACGAAGACTTTATCGTGCTGGAGGAGCCCCTCGAGCAAGAGCGCTTTAAGCGTAGGCTAATCGCCACTACGAGAAGCCTGAAAAAGAAGCAGCAGCAGCTTCAAGCTGAACAGGATATACTCAATGGCAGATGGACTAATGTCCTTGCAGCCGAGGAATACGGCCTCGAGCGCCCAACCAAGAGTTACCCGAAGCGTAAGCTACTACAAGCCCGACCGACCACTGCGCGGACGGGACAGACCAGCTACCCACGCGGAGCACTAGCCCGCGCTACCACGCTGTCGAGGCAGGGAGGCAGCGGCCCCGGGCTATACCTATGACTTACGCAAGGACCTGGACAGTTGAGCCAGTCTTACAAGATCAATCTATGGTTTAAGGGGACTTGCTCCGACACGAGAGGACGGCCATCAGGCCTGGCGTGACAGGCACAACCTCTCTCGAGCCAAGAACCGCATTCGGACTTCATCCGAACAGCGCCGTGACATCGCTCGATATAGAGGCGCCGCACACCCCTTGTTCTTCACCGATGAGGTTATGGAGTACCAGTTACCCGAAGGATTAAACCCGTGAACATCGAATCATACGATGGTACAATGGACCCGCAGTATGGATTGAAAATTTTCTTCTCCGCATCCACATGGCTAGCGGTGATGACCTCCACGCCATCAACTACCTGCCCCTAAAACTCAAGGGGCCAGCACGACATTGGCTGAACAACCTCGCAGAAAACTCTATTGGAAGCCGGGAAGACTTGGAGGACGCCTTTAGAGACAACTTTGAAGGCACCCATGTCCGGCCTCCAGACGCTGATGACCTTAGCCATAAGGTCCAGCAGCCCGGAGAATCGGCCCAGAAACTTTGGACCAGGTTCTTGATTAAAAAGAATCAAAATGTGGATTGTCCGGACGCCGAAGCTTTCGCAGCCTTTAAACGCAGCGTCCGAGATGAGTGGCTCGCCCGACACCTCGGCCAAGAAAAGCCGAAGTCCATGGCATCCTTTACCGCACTCATGACCCGCTTTTGCACGGGAGAAGATAGCTGGCTGGCTCATCGGAGCAACAGCACCAGCGACCCCGGCACTTCCGAAGCCAGGGATGGCAATGGCAAGCCACAACGCAATAAACACAAGCGTCGAAACAATAACCAAGATACCAAAGACACGATGGTTAACACCAGCTTCAGTGGCTCCAAACCCGGTCAACGGAAGAGGCCATTCAAAGGAAACAAAGATGGTCTCGCCAGAATACTCGATCGGCCTTGCCAGATTCATGGCACCCCCGATAAGCCTGCCAATCATACCAACAGGAATTTTTGGGTCTTTAAATAGGCCGGCAAGCTCAACGCCGAGCACAAGGGGAAGGGGCTGCCCAGTGAGGACGACGATGAAGAGCCTTGCCCACAGAACACAGGGGGACAGTAGAAATTTCCCCCAGGGGTCGAAACAGAGAACATGATCAACGTCACTCATATCGCCAAGCGGGAGCGCAAGCGCGCGTTAAGGGACATCTATGCCTTAGAGCCAGTCGCCCCAAAGTTTAATCTGTGGTCAGCCTGTCCGATCATCTTCGACCATAGAGACCAACCGACCAGTATCTCTCATGAGGGTTCGGCCGCATTGGTCCTTAATCCAATTATCAACGGATTCCACCTCACGCGAGTTCTCATGGACGGCGGTAGCAGTCTCAATCTGCTTTATCAGGACACTGTCCGTAAAATGGGCATTGATCCATCAAGAATCAAGCCCACTAAAACCACCTTTAAAGGGGTAATACCCGGCATAGAAGGTTGTTGCACAGGATCCATAACGCTGGAAGTCGTCTTCGGCTCACCGGATAACTGCCGGAGCGAAGACTTGTTCTTCGACATTGTCCCGTTTCGAAGTGGCTATCACACACTACTCGGATGAACTGCTTTCGCCCGTTTCAATGCAGTACCGCACTACGCTTATCTTAAGCTTAAGATGCCAGGACCGCGTGGCATTATAACAATGGAAACATGGAGCGCTCCCTCCGTACAGAAGAACATACCACGACCCTCGCGGCCGAGGTGCAGGGTGGCCTCGCTAAGCCGAAGACCACACCGGCAGTCAAGCCCCCGAACACTGTTAAACGAGTCCGGTCTAATTTGCAAAATGACAGTTCGGCTCATATAGAGCTAGATTAGCAATTCGGCCTCCGCCAATGCCCCAGCCTGATAGAGGCATACGCACTGCACGCGCATAACTACGTGTTAAAAATACCATGGGCAAAGACAGAGGCATACTAAACATAGGGTCCACGATACGGCTCAACCCTATCCGGACCTACATATTGCTCCACCTTTTTCATCTTGTTTATATTTTTTTAGGTTATTTAAAAGCCCGCATCAATTTCCGGAGCTAACAAGGGCCCCATTCTAGGCCCCATATACATACTTGATCGTCGATCCTCTCAAAGGATCCTACGCCAAGGTGAAAAGCGGCGCAGACGTGCGGCAGAATGTCCAAAGGATCTTCTAGATCATCTTTCCAAATTTAGGACATATATACAACTTTCCCTTGTTCTCGGCATGTAAAATAGCCGTGATGCTTACTGCATCTTCTGTCGAAATACGTTTTGACATACCAACCGGACTATAATGAAAACAGTTTCGCCCAGACTTGTTTGGTATTGGCCCATTTTCCCTGTTTTCTACCTTATGTCCAAATTGGCATATACACCTTGGTACGACTTAAATCGCCAGGGGCTCTATTCGAGCCATATACATATCTTCAACGATAGAAAGTCCGAACACTCTCAGAGTACACTTCGGCGTCCCGAATACTACATTATATGCATTGATACGTCTCCGTCGTATCTACTTTTCCAAACACTTTTGCCCTTGTTTTGGACTCTAACTTGCATGATTTGAAAGGAACTAACCCGGACTGACGCTGTTTTCAGCAGAATTGCCATGGTGTTATTTTTGTACTGAAATAAAAGTTCTCGGAATGACCTGAAACTTCACGGAGAATATTTTTGGAATATATAAAAAATACTAGCGAAAGAATCAAGAACAAGGGGCCCACACCCTGTCCACAAGGGTGGGGAGCGCGCCTACCCCCTGGGCGCGCCCCCTATCTCGTGGGCCCCCTAAGGCTCCACCGACCTCAAATCCAACTCCATATATTCACGTTCGGGGAGGAAAAAAATCAAAGAGAAGGATCAATTATGCTTTACGACACGGAGCCGCCAAGCCCTAATCTCTCTCAGAGGGCTGGTCTGAGTCTGCTCGGGCTCCGAGAGGGAATCCGTCGCCGTCGTCATCATCAACCTTCCTCTATCACCAATTTCATGATGCTCACCGCTGTGCGTGAGTAGTTCCATCGTAGGCTTGCTGGACGGTGATGGGTTGGATGAGATTTATCATGTAATCGAGTTAGTTTTGTTAGGGTTTGGTCCCTAGTATCCACTATGTTATGAGATTGATGTTGCTATGACTTTGCTATGCTTAATGCTTGTCACTAGGGCCCGAGTGCCATGAATTCAGATCTGAACCTATTATGTTTTCATGAATATATGTGAGTTCTTGATCTTATCTTGCAAGTCATTAGTCACCTACTATGTGTTATGACCCGGTAACCCCGAAGTGACAATAATCGGGACCATTCCCGGTGATGACCGTAGTTTGAGGAGTTCATGTATTCACTAAGTGTTAATGCTTTGGTACGGTACTCTATTAAAAGGAGGCCTTAATATCCCTTAGTTTCCGATAGGACCCCACTGCCACGGGAGGTAGGACAAAAGATGTCATGCAAGTTCTTTTCCATAAGCACGTATGACTATATTCCGAATACATGCATATGTTACATTGATGAACTGGAGCTAGTTCTGTGTCACCCTATGTTATAACTGTTGCATGAGGAATCGCATCCGACATAATTATCCATCACTGATCCAATGCCTGCGAGCTTTTCACATATTGATCTTTGCTTAGTTACTTTTCCGCTGCCCATGTTACAATTAATACAAAACTGCTACATCACACTTTTGCCACCACTATGCTTACTTCCATACTACTTTGCTACTAAATACTTTGTTGCAGATATTAAGTTTGTAAGTGCATCTAGTGCCACCCCTTGATGGTTTTGGAGTATTGACGACAAACCTGGTTGAGGGACTAATGTGTTTGTGAGAATTGCAGGATAACATAGGTAGTAGTCCCTCATTGATTCGGTTTACCTACCAGAGATGAACCCTAAAAATGTGTGAAAACATTGAAGACAATGGTGGTATGTGAAGATATTCACAATGAAGATTATGACTCGAGAAAACATTCACGTGAAGACTATGGAGTGCAAAGACATAGATGTTTCGTAGTTTCCTTTTCTTCTTTGTTGAGTCATAGGAACCACCGTACTTTTAAGTGGGGTCCAAGTGAACAAAGTCAGAGTGACTGAAGTGATGCTCAACCAAATCCTAAGTCTTTGAGCGAAGACAATGAGAGCAAATCTTATCCAGAGCTAGATGAGTCAGCTTTACTTGTAGCCCAAGTCAAGCTGCCACGTGTGTTTGAAATCTGACCGTTGGACACGTGTCAGTTCCTTAGTGACCCAGGGTCATTTCGGACAAATCAGGTCAGCTTGCCTAGTGGCTATAAATAGCCCACCCCTACACCATAAATTGGTGGCTGCTCAGAGTTAGTGCATGGCTTTTGTCGTTTGAGAGCAACCCACCTCAAAGCCTTTGAGAGAAAGTTCCTTGCGAGGACAAAGCCCAAAACACCCAGAGCCAAAGAGTGTTAGGCATCATCAAGTCTTTCTCGCTCACGTGACTCAAGACTTGTTACACTTGAGGACCTGTGAATCCTCCAAACCGGTTAGGTGTCGTGGTTCGAGCATCCAAGAGTCATTGTGGATTGCCGGTGAGTGAAGTCTGTGAAGGTTTGGAAGTCTACCTTGAAGACTTACCAGAGTGATTGGGCGAGGACTAAGTGTCCTTAGCTCAAGGGGAATAAGGTGAAGACGTGGTCTTCTGAGTTAAATCTCAGCCTCCCTAACTGCACGCATAGCTTGTCACAAAGAACTAGAACTGGTCCAATCAAATCCTTGTCCTCACCAAGCAACTGGTTCTATCTCTTCCCTCACTTATTTACAGTTTGTCTTCGTGTGAAGTCATTTGCTTGCTTGCCTTATCTGTTTGACTTCACTGTGTGACGACTATTGTTGTTTGGCTTCATACTATCTTCCATCTTGATCCATACTACCTAACTGCTAATAGTCTTCGTGCTTTAGCTTCATTACTTGATTGACTATGGCTTGTCTAGTGTAGTCTACCTTCTGCTGCATGTCAATAGGTTCATTTCTATTGTTTGTCTTCAAATCCCCCATGTTTTGAAGACTTACATAAAAATCGCTTATTCACCCCCCTCTAGTCGATAACTAGCACTTTCAGTTGGTATCAGAGCAAGGTACTCCCTTGTTCTGTGTGATTCAGTTTAACCACCGAGTTTTAGCTATGTCGATCGCATGGATAATCAAAGTCTCCGCCGCGTCTCCGCCTTCGATGGCAATCGACTACCCTTATCGAAGAATAAGATGCGATGCGCCTTGAAGCCTTTGATGTCGACCTGGTATGTCGTCAAGAACGGGCGCTCCCAAGGGCAAGTGAAGGTGTCACCCCGCCGATGTCAAGAAATTCATTCAACTGGTTTCTACCGCCAAGAACATCATCTGTGGTCATCTCGACCAAAGGACAAGATGGCGCAGGAGTGCTCTGGAAACTTTGAAGCTAGTCTGGGACTGGCTTTCCGAGGTCAACGAAGGCTTATCAACCCAAAGAGACTCAAGGATCAGTGTTCTTCGCGACCTCTTCAACCGCTTCAAGAGAAACGACAATGAGAATGTCCAGATCACGTTTGATCGCCTCACTGACATCACAAATGAGCTTCATGCTCTTGGCGCCACTGAGATCACCAAGCATGAAATCATCAAGACACTCCTAAGATCACTTGACAGCTCGTTTGACACCCTAGCCTTGATGATCCAAGAACGCCCTGACTTCAAGACTCTCGATCCGTCTGACATACTTGAGAGGCTCAACACACATGAGTTCCAGTTATCTGAGGAAAGAGAGATCTATGGTTCTAGCTATGGACATACTGGCGCTTTGAAGGCAAAAGTTGTTTCCTCATCTGAAGAATAATCTGACTGCAGTTCTGGGGAGACTGAAGACATTGGAAAGGAGCTCACAATCTTCGAGAAGTTCTCAATAAACCTCCGATAATATCCTGCGAGTCCGAGAAAACTGCGGATCTCCTTGACTGAGGTGGGTGACTGCCAATCGGTGACTGACTCAACCTTGGCAGGGTCAACTGCTATTCCTTCTCCCGAAATAACATGTCCGAGGAATCCGACTTCCTTCAGCCAAAATTCACATTTACTGAACTTGGCATACAACTGATGTTCTCGAAGTTTCTCCAGAACTAGACGCAAATGTTCCTTATGCTCTTCCTCGCTCTTGGAGAAAATCAATATATCATCGATGAACACCACGACAAACTTGTCCAGATATTCCATAAATACCTTGTTCATCAAATTCATGAAGTATGCAGGAGCATTAGTCAATCCAAATGACATCACGGTATACTCATATAAACCATACCTGGTAGTGAATGCGGTTTTGGGTATATCCTTTTCACGGATCTTCAACTGATGATACCCTGATCGAAGATCGATCTTAGAGAATACCTTGGCTCCAACTAGCTGATCAAACAGATCATTAATCATCGGCAGAGGGTACTTGTTCTTGATGGTCACTTCGCTCAACGCATCGATAATCCACAACCATCCTCAAGGTTCCATCCTTCTTCTCTACCAAAAGAACTGGGCTCCCCAAGGTGATGAGCTTGGCCGAATATATCCTTTCTCCAATAACTCATTAATTTGATCCTTGATCTCTTTCAACTCGTTCGGGGGCATCCGATAGGGTCTCTTGGATATTGGGGCTGTGCGGCAATAACTCAATCAGAAATTCAATGTCCCCGTCCGTGGCATTCTGTAATTCTCCGAAACACATCGGGAAAATCTTGCACCACCTGCACTTCCTCCCGGACAACTTCCGTGAGGGAATGCACCGATTCTTCATCCGCTATGCCCGGCTACATACTTGATCCTCTTCTCGCCCGGGTGGTGGAGCAGAATAGACTTGTGGGCATGCCTATGTTCCTTCAAACTTCGTCAACCAATCCATGCCTAGGATTACATCCAAGGTCCGGGTTTCCAACACTATGAGGTCTGCGGGAAATTTATGGTTCCCGATGTTGAGGGTTGCATGACAGCCTAAGCCCGCCATCATTTCTCCTCCTACGGAACTGACGCGAAGGGGGTTTCTAAGGGTTTTAGTGGGCAACCCGTACTTTTCCACAACTACCCTTGATATGAATGAATGCGTTGCACCGTAATCAAAGAGTACCAATATCAACATGAATTCAATAAAACTTACCAACCATAGTGTCCGGCTGATCATAGACGCCCTCCACGCCAATGTGGTTCACCCGAGCACGAGGGAAAGGGTTGGGCTTCTACGCCGAGCCTCCATTGCCGCTTTCCATTCCTCCGCTTGGCCTCCGGCAATGATGGCATAGTGCCCTCGCCTTCTAGCACTTGAAGCAGGTGATGTGGCTCAGATCCTTCTGAGTCGGGCGTAACGATGCTGGTTCCCATTACCGCTTCCATTGCCATGGCCATTGCCCGACTTGTTGTCCTGGTTACGTTGTTCCCATTTCCTCCATGGTTATGGCCTCCATGGTTGTGATGGGGTGTGCCTCCCGAGTATGGTGCATAACGGGCTTCGCTGAGCTCCCGAGTTGTGCTTCCCCCGCTGTACTTCCGCTTGGCTTTCAATCTCTGCTGCTTGCCTTCAAGTATGGTGGCCTTGTCTACCAGCTCCCGGTAGTTGTTGAAGGTAGCCACAATAAGCTGCATACTCAGCTCATCGCTGAGTCCTCGAGAAATTTCTCCTGCTTTATGCATCTGTGGCCACATCATCCGGGCATAGCGAGCTAGCTTGCTGAACTCATCCACGCATCGCGCCACAAGACGGTTCTCCGGCGTAAGTTGCGGAACTCACGCTTCTTCGCACTCATGGCTCCAGCTGAAACATGAGCGGTGCGGAAGGCCTGCTGAATTGATCCCACGGATGGCACCAATGGGATAAGTGGCGGTGTAGTTCTCCCACCAAGAAGCTGCTGGTCCATCAAGTTGATGCGCGCAAAGCGCACTTTCTCCGCATCGGTGCATCCAATAGTGATTAGCTCTCTTCCGACTTTATGGAGCCAATCATCACCACAATCGCTCGGTGCTACTAGAGAACATCGCGGATTTAGCCTCAGAATCGAGTCAAGTTGTCCACAGGGGTGGTGGCGGTGGATTGTTGGTGTTGTTGTTCGATTCGATGAGTAGCTGCATGAGGGCATTCTCACTGCTGGAGCAGCTGGGTGAGCTCTCGCGGAAAACCGTGTCACGCCCTGAGGCATCCGGTGTTTTGGAGTGGATGAGAAAATTAGAATAGAATAATGGTCTATGAGAAATAACACTACCCATATGAATGCACAATCATAAACACACCAATCATTTATTCATTCCACTCAAACATGGTTCAATCTCGATTACAAAAAGCTCACGACTAATCGAAAATAACGACCTAACTGATCGATTTAAAAAGTAAAATAACATGGTGGTCAACTAAAAGTCTTCATCAATAATCCTTGCGCCCTCCTCGTGCGATGTTCTCTGTTGTGGCGCCTCCTCTTGCGGCTTCCTCCAAAGGAACTCCTTCATAATCCTGATCATTGCTCACGAGGGTCCATCATCTCCACTCGAAAAAGGTCCTCTCCCAAGTCCATCTTTTCCTCTATCGCGCAAGCTTCATCTTCGGTCGCCGATCGTCTCCATGAAGTCCGCGACTTCTTCCTCATGGTTAAGGAAGTCTCGCGGTGCCTTCTCCTCTAGTTCCAGCCACGGAACAAAAGCCTCATGTGTGCCTTCGAAGTTACGGCGAGTCTGAATCTCCCATTTCCTGAGGAGACACTCCAAGTCCTCGGACATAAGAGAGAATGGAGTCGCCCTCCACGGCACGGATGATATCTCCATTCCTTGCTCGCGAGAAACCATGGCGAGGTCTCGATGGATCGAGCTCGCCCTGTACTCTTCTCGGAGATGTCCAAGGGCACGATAGATCGCCATGTCCCTTCCGATGATCCAGCTTGAAGTCGGTGAACTCAAAGTCAATAGGCTCCGTGATGTCCTCCAAGGTTCTCCCGGAATATGCACCTCAACTCAGAAGCGGTGTCCGCTTAAGTGCATTGGTTGGCTTCCCGGTGATCGAGGAAGAGCAATCTTCAGCTTCTTCACCATTTGGACCAGCTTCCCGCCAAGGGCATCGCCTCATCGGGCCGGCAAAACTCCGTAGCAAACCGGGGTGAACTCGACGGCCATCTAGAATGTTGAAAATCGGAGAGGAGTTAGAAATGAACAGGGAGAATTACGGAATGATAAGGATATATAGTAAATAGTCTCTTCCTATGGCTTTCCGATCCTAGGGGTTACGATCCTACGGTCAGCAGTAGGTGCTCGATACCATCTCTCAGAGCGACTGACCCAAAATCGTCAAATCTCGTTCTGCATTCCATCCCAAGATCATGCCGGTACTCACAAAGACATCGATGAAATAATCAAAGTTCAATCACACCTGAATTTATTACACGATTCTCATATAGAGTCTTTATTACAAGGAATAAATTCGCTCAAGGCCAACTCATGAGAAATAAACTAAAATAAACATGCGAAGCGTAGATTTAAATAGCGAGTCCATCCGACTCAAGGGCAATCGCTAAGCGCTGAGCGTAGCCTCACTCCCGATCGAATAAATCTCGCAACATAAGACGTTGTAGCCGTGTAGGTCAGCTTTTTGAATAAGCTGGCAAGGCATGAAGAGAATAACAATAATAAAGTTACTAACACTATATGCATTTTGGTGTGGAGCTCTAAGTTTCATCATTTTGCTAAAAGCCAATTTTCTCCTACTACAAAGGACTTGCTTGCAAACTACTACAAATTGTTGGTAGTTATTGAGATGGTTCCGCCAACCAAAATCTCATTCCCAAATTATTAAGTCATAACCTATTAATTTTAGTGTTGAGATTTCCGAATACTTCCAAGTTCCAGAGGCTCAAATTGTCCGTAACCGGGGACACGGTTAATCGATTAGATCTTTAACTCTGCAGAGGTTTATGACTTTCCCCGCAAGAATCATTCCTCCTTTTAAGTCTTCGTGACTTCATGGTGTTTGAAGACGGACTAATGAAACAGGGTCTTCCAAAGAGTTCTTCTGCTACGCCGTACCCATCCAATCCTACCGTTCTTCTACATCTCGTAGTACCGCCCAGCCAGCACACTACTAGGGTTGACCCAGCCAGAGCCCATAATGGCTTGCGGCTGCATGTAAGCTTCCGGTCAAGGGGCATCCATCCGCCTCTTCGTGGCTGGGTGAAGCTTCCGCAAGATGTCATGGGACTTCTCCATGCATCCCGTCCAACCACTGGGTTCTCTGTGGTGTCCGTCAACCGTCCTCCACCCAAGAGTGAATTTCAAGTCCATCTTGATCATTGTAGTTCATGGGGTTGTCATCATCATTGACTCTCACATCTTTCTTATGAATTTCACTCAACCAAAACCCGTCTACGAGCATAGCAAAGTAAACTACTTCGTCCCGGGGGTCATGGTAACAAGGGGATTGGTTCATCCTACCACATGATACTACTCAAGATTAATAACTTCAAAATTTCATCTACTGCATGCATGATGGGGTGGTATAATTTCTAATGCACAAAATCATAGGTAGTGAAATAACATGATCAAGACTTGCCTTGCTGATGATCCTCGTAAGCTAGAGACTCGAAGTAGCAAGCTTCGCACTCCGGAAACTCTACCGAAACAAACAATAATCACAATAAGCATATAGCATATCATCACTTAACACTATAGCAATAGCATCATAACACACCAAAACAAACAAGTCAAAACCCAAAGGAAAACTCAAAGAAAACCAACTCAAAGTTTTCCTACTTCAAACAACAACTAGAAATAGTTTTATATAACAAAAAATTTCTTAACATAACCTAATCATGGATTTATGTTAACTTAACAGAAAAGAATGCATTAAGCAACTAGGAGCAAAAAGAATCAATTTAAAATCTATTATGAAACTCCTATTAGGCCTAATTCAATTTCTATTAAGAAAAAAATAAAATAAAAGATTTATTTATTATAAATAAAAGTTCATCCTATAAAGTGACAGAAACTATCCTAGAATAATCAATCACATGTGAAAAATAAATTGATTTACTAATTAAAATAATAGGAAAACAAGAGCTAGTTAATTAATTAGGATTAACAAGATTCTGATTAAAACTAATTTTTTATTAATCCTAAAATACTCAAATTAATTCCTACGGTTAGGTAATGTTAAAACAAAGTTGGGACAAAAGAATCATTTAAAATAATTTTCCTAGCTCATTTTATGACAGATTTACTATTCTGACTAAATCTAAAATAAAGCAATTTAAAATAATTTTAACATAGCTAAATATATTTTCTACAGAAACTATAGAAAATTTGCAAACCAACAAAAAAAGAATCACTCAAAAATATTAAGTAGAATAAAAGATATGAATTTTTCAACTCTGGAACTATTCTGTTAAAACAGAAAACAAAAACAAAAGAAAAATGGCCTAATGGCCTAACTCACGACCGAGCGTAATATAATTAAACGGGCCCTAGGGTTAAACTGAATCGGCCGGCTAAATAAAAATAAACCCTAACTTAAATTAAACCAGACTAAACCGAGCTAACCGGTTTTATCTAAAGAACTTATTCCCTTCTTGGGGTGTTCTAATCTACACCGTAGATGTGAGATCGGACGGGAGGGTAACTCCGTGGCTTACCGGAGCTCGACGGCGGCGGGCGGGCGGGCGGGTGGCGAGTGTCGACGGCTCCGGCTGCTCGGGAGGGCGGGCGAGTAGTCTGCGCGGTGCGGGGCGGGCGAGGGGGGTGTCTCGTGGAGTCGGCGAGGCTCGGGAGGTCTAGGGCGGCAATGGCAGGCGAATGGCGGCGGAGGTGAGCTCGGCTCCGAGCGCGTGTGAGGGGAGGAGGGTCTGGCAAAGGGCAAGGGAATGGGGTGTGGGAGGGGCTTTATAGGCGGGGTCTCACCTTGGCGAGGAGGCAATCGGGAGGATCGAATCCCGGATCCGCCGGGATCCGCGATCGGCAGGCGGGCGCAGGCGTGGCGTGAGGGGTTGAAGGAGGGTGGTGGCCCACCCGGCAGAGAGAGGGGGGTGCGGTGTGCGGCTCTGGGCGACTGCCTGAGAGGATTCGGCGCGGGAGGTGGGGGCGTCGGTTGGCTTGGGCTGGGCCGGCTCGGCTCACTGGCCCGGGCTCGGTGGGACTGGCCGGGCTCGCAGTGGGTGGCCTCAAGGCTGGGCAAAGCATTCGCTGGCGCCTGGGGGTTTTTTTTAAATTTATTTTTTTAATAAAAACAAAAACAGAGATAACTTATAAAATATAAATATTTTATATAGGACATATATATACCAAAATGATCAGGGAAATATTCCCTATCATTTGAACATTTTTCCAGGGGCAAAATCCAAACTTTATAAAATTTCATTTTTTTCAAATTCAAATAAAACTCAAGTTTGAATTCAAAACTTTTGGCATTGTTTTCCTCTGATATTTTTGGAGTGTCATGTTTACTCCTCTCATACTTTTGCTCAAGTATTTATCAGGCATAGTTTTTGAAATGATTCCCACTTGCCAAAGTTTGAATTCAAATTCAAAACTCAAAATCTTCTAAAACTTCAAATGGCACTCAAATTCAAACAGAATGCATAGATGCTTAGCTATAATTGTAAAACATTCCAAATAGGAAATTTGGGATGTTACACTAGGGTTCGCTATATTCACAATCTCTCGCCCTCTCTTCACCAGATCTAAACAAGACTGCGTTGGCCTCTTGTCTCTCTCTCCCCCCTCATAGCTGGTGAAGGAGGCGCATGTATCTCGTCGCACCGGGAAGGGGAGGAGGTGTTCACTCTATCGCCTTCGGCAAGGGAGGCAATCCATCGCCGGCTGCGCTTTTCTTTTCACCCAGCGCTTGTGGGAGGGCCACCGACCCCTTCTTCCTCGCTGCAGACGAGGTGTGGGCAGATCCGCCTCTCAAGACGCCTTGCCACATCCCGACGACCCTAAGGTATAAGATTCTTTGAAACCGCTGCTGCTCTAGTGCATGTGGATCTTTTTCGATCTGTAGTCGAATCTAGGTCTTGGTTCAAAGAGGAAAGAAGGGTGCGGTGGGCTGGAGCAAGAATCTAGGACGTGGTTCAATGAGGAAATGAGGGGCGGAAAGTAGTATAGACTGGCTATGCAGCCGCTTTGTAGGTCAAAAAGGGAAAAGGGGGTAACCCAGTACACACATCTGTAAGGAACCGTTCTCTTTGTTGAAAAGGGAAAGAAACTGGGGAGTCGGGTAGTTTGTGCAGGACTAGATTTGCTGCCCTCACATAGGAAGAAGGTTCGAAGAGAACAAATATGGGACCAGCACATATATGCTGCTTGGCTACATACACTGCATCACCCATTTATACGTGTAGACGCACATGGTGCTGGCATGTCCCATACAACTATTTTGTTGTTGTTAATCTAAGAATGCCGCTAGAAAATTGAAGCAACGCCACTGTTAAAAGTAAATTACATTTTTTAACGAATGTTGTTTCAAGAGAATGTCTCTGTTAATATGAATCAATGCAACCGTTTTAGAAATGCTAATGTCCTACTTTGTTTTCCATCCAAGATAAGTTAGATGCTTCTTTCTGTCACCGCTTGTTTCATCCTCCTTTATCGGCAAGTAATTGTTTCCTTTTTGCCTCTCATAAAACAGGGTATCGATTCAACTTGTTGCTATTATGACATTTTGCTTCGCTACTTGAAACACTTATGTTTTAAGAGTGTTTTGTGCAGTTCAACTTGAATGTCACACCAGTGACTTTGCTTAATTTTGGCGGAACTGCACAAAAGGAGATTGAGATTTGTTTCCAATCTTCGTGGCAAGTTGTTTCAAATCTTGGTCTCAACCACATGATGTGTAGTGTGCTTTGAGATGTTGTGCTACTTATTTTGGTAATGTTTTAAATAAATGTTGAATTGAAGCTATTGTATTGCTGTCTTTTCCCATTAAGTAGTAAACAAAAATGGGACCAACCCAGACATGATGCTTGTTCCTTTGTTACAATAAATTCAGCATCACCCCCTTTATAAGCTAGTAATTGATGCCACTCTCAGAATTAACTACTGAATCTTATTTCAAAACTGCAACACTTGATAGGGATTGGCGGGATTACCATTTTTGTGGCCGCATGTTTCATCCTCCTTTATTAGCCAGTAATTGATTCCTTTTTGCCTCTGTTTAAACAAGGATATCTATTCAACTTGTTGCTATTGCAACATTTTGCTTCGCTACGCGAAACACTTTTCTTGATTTCAGTGCAACTGCACAAAATGAGATTGGATTTCCTATTCGTGTTGGCAGATTCGTATTTTATCTTGTCCGTCTCGTGAAAGGTCAGTACAGGCCTTCATCCACATGATTGTGCAGTGTGCTTTGAGATGTTGTGCTACTTGTATTGGTACTGTTTTAAATAAATGTTGAATTGAAGCTATTGTATTGCTACCTTTTCCCATGAAGTAGTGAACAAAAATGGGACCAATCCAGACATGATGCTTGTTGCTTTGTTACAACAAACTCGCATCACCCCCTTTATAAGTAGATGGAAGCACATACTGTTGTTGTTTCACTCTCCCCTCGAACTGTTTATGCTTTTCGTTAATCTAATGCCGCAGTAAAATTAAGCAATGCCACTCTCAGAATTAATTAACTACTGAATCTTAGTTCAAAACTGCAACACTTGTTAGGAATGGTACTATCCTCGCTTTGTAGTTCTTTCTACATGTTTAACCAAGGTATTGTTAAGATAATGTCTCTTAAAATGAATCGCTTGCATTGTTTTAGGAATGGTACTTTTCGCTTTGTTGTTCTTTATACATGTTGAAACAAGGCATTGTTAAGATAATGTCTCACCAATATGAATGAATCACACCGATGGATAATTGCTACTCTCCTTTTGTTTCCCATTAAGATAAAGTAGATCTGTAGATGCTTTTCTTCTAGGAGTACAAGTCATCAACCGTTATTTCTCAGTAATTGTTTCCCTTATACCTATTGTTGCTTACAGGATATCAAAATTAAAGCTCGGTTTTATTCCGACTTCGATTTTAGTTGAACTGCACTAAAGGAGCCAATGTGTCCAAGGCAAATCGCTGCATTCGGTCCAGTTGGTCGCTCCACTTTTCAAAAAGAAGCGAGCCACTGCTTTGCGCTACATTACGTATGAATGACCGAGAAGCTTTACAGTAGTATTAGGCCTTCCACTATGTAGGCCAAAAGAGGTGCCAATTTCACCTTTTCTTAGTTTGGCACCAATCCTCCATTGTTTTAGCCGGTGCCATAAATATTAGACACCGTGACATGACTAGTCTGCAGAGACCATTGGCAATTTAACAACACGTGGAGTGCCCTGGGCAAAAAGTGCCCAAACAAGTACAAGAAACGACAGGACTCCGCGATCATAGGCATTACATATTTTGAATGGGAAAAGCTTGTCAAATTTAATCATTGATGTTAGCAAGAAGACATTAGTTTAATATATTGGAATTGGAAAACCTTGTCAAAATTTTCTCATTGATGTTAGCCAGAAGCCATGCATTTGATATTTTTGAGTGGGACGCCCTTGCCGTGAGCAGCGTCGAGTGTTTTTCCTATTCCTGTGTTCCTTTTAGAAGTAAATAGTTACTCTGCTGAGATATTCCTGTGTTAAGAGTTTGTTTTGAATATTGTCTATGTAATGCTAGGCCTTGTGTTTGATTGCAAAGTTGAGCTTGGAATGTTGTGGCATGCGGCATCACGAGTTGTTCACCGTGCCTCCTGAGAATAATGCTTCGTATTGTTTTGCATGTCGATCTAATGCCAGTGATTTGCTTGTTAAGAAGATCATCCTCTTCTGTTGTTTCCATGCTTAAGAAGTTCATCGTCTGATGTTTCATTCATAGCCTATACGACAAGTCGGGTAGGTTAGACGTGAAACCATATGATCTTCCGACCAACTCATGATATTAGGCCATGATTGGATCATCGTTTTCCAACCAAAACCGCTTGTAAAACTGACGCTTGTAAATTAAAGCAGATGGTCTCGGGCGAAGGCGCTTGGTTGGTCGATTTCGACTAGTAAAATATCGGAAGTACTTCACACACGATAAAAACGCTGAACGACACTCGGACGATTGCTAATCCAGCCGTTAGCTGCTGTTTCAGCCTTTCCCATGGATGGCATGATACGCACGTCGTGCATGTATCGTCTGGTAATGTCGTCCATATAGCAATGCTCGTGAAATATGCACTGGTCTCTCAAATTACACGCGTAACCCGTCGGTTTTACTTACAGACCTCGGGCCCTCGGTTTCATTATGTCTGTATTTTACGCGTTGTTTCCGGTGACGAGTAAATTACACTTGTTACACTTGTATGTTAATACAGGTTTGAAATAAACTAGAGCTCCCAAGCGCGGCCTTACCGTTTCATGCCGTCTCAGTTTCTTGAAGGTGCTCATAGGTGTCAGATGATCCTAGCTTCCTGAATGAGCAGCGGCGCAGATCGTACCATCCGTAGGGCTCGTGAGGCCCTCTCCGTTGTCCTTCGAAGTTGTTGCGCCGCTGGCGCCGAGCATTGTTAACATCGTCAACGAACATGAGGATTCAGGAGATGACTGTATTTTGACTGGATGACACTAGGGACCCACTAGGGCCATAGCCGTACGTACGCAAGTGCCTCCTTATTATGTACAACTATATATTTTTTGCTTTCTCCTGGTTTCCTGATATCACGGTCCCACACCATTATCAACCTATGTAGTCAATATAAATGAGAGAATTGCACAAGGTGCGGCCGACAGTTGGGACCAAGCAGCTCGAGCAGTATTTTTGTTTTTGAGGCGTGATCACTACAGAGTTTTTCTTGGCGATGATTTTGTTGTTGTTCAGAGGAGAGCAGGGTATTAATCGGGCGGGCTATGGTCTGCCTAGCCCGAGCCGATATCCAGCCCAGATACTAATTTTTCAAGATGAAAATGGCTAGCCCAGCTATACGTTTTTTGAGGAATACCTGCAAGGTCAACTTGTTATTCTCCTCACTGGCTGCAAATCTTTCCTAGGAGGGATGCATTAGGCTTAATGGGAAAATGGGCTTTAAAAATAATAAATGGGATGTAATTATAAAACTGGGCAGTAACTACAAAAAAATGCACCAAACACGAAATTAGATAATAAAATATTATTTATGGATTTTGAAAATCTTAAATTTTCATTGTTATGCCAAGAATGTTCGTTTGGATTTTACGTAATACAAATTTATATTTAATCTGACTAGAAATTTGGGGATAAAATATTTCGATCCCATCAAATGTGGGAAATTTTATTGAATTCTGTCTTCAACGGTTGGTTGAAATTATTAATCATTGTCCTAGCTAGAAAATGGGTTGTACTTTTAACAAACTGTAAATGGGCTGTTGTAAATTCCATTAGAATTCAAAAGGGTTGTACATTCTTACAAAACGCAAATGGGCTATAAGTTCTCTCGCCACACACTTGTGGGCCTACTAAGTGACGCGCGTCCCTAAAAAAAATAAGTTGACGAGTATGCAAGGCTTTGCCAACTTATTATAGTCAACACACGGTTCTAGCAGGCGAGGGTCGTGGATGTCTATCCAACGGATGTCGTGCTTCTTCTTCAATCTCGATATTCTTAGCTTCGCCGCCCAAAAATGATTCCTCCCCGACATCCTGGGCGCCACCGCTTCGAGGCTGGCTCGTGGACCTACTAAGTTGGAGCGTACCAAGGGCTTTGT